>CAUYRH010011909.1:0-10999 GCA_963574655.1 Perodicticus potto | reverse complement strand
ACTTTCTCATTACTTTGTGAGAACAATTTTGATCCGTATTTAGAAGTTTTCTCCTAACCCTTCAAATATGTACCACAGGTGTGATCCCGCCCTCTATCCTCACTCCCCCCACCCTCCCTTTCCCTCCCCTTCCCTCCCTCTCCCCTTTCCCTATCTTCTTGTGCAATAAGTGACAAATTTTTTTGAGATGTGGAGCCCTTGAGATGATTTTTTGTACTATCTGTTATTATGATGGCAATCAAGAGACAACTTTTTTTAATGTCATTTTTAAAAGTGAGGGAAAAATCCTCTGGTGGTATACTTCCTTCATGTGTGTTTTCCCACTAAAGAGAAGTCAGTCGTGAACATTTTAGGAGGTTATACTAAATAAACTGCAAGATGTAGCAATTTAATTTCTTTTCCTACCCTGGAATCAGTAAGAAGTCATTGGGTTTGTATTGCATCCGGAAGTTCCTACCTCATATACCACCAGAGGGTTCATATCCAAGTTCATATCCCCTCAGCCAGCATAACTGAGGGCTGAAGTTTTCCATGCTTTGTGACCATTATCAGAAGTAGCTTCTGACAACCTCTGAAAACTCTCCCTGCTCCCACATGGCTCTGTCTGCCTCCTCCCTCCTGCAATCCATAGGAGTTGTCCCAACCTCCTCCCACCACAATCACAACCACCACCTGCCTTCACAGTGGCTAGCTGGCCTGGGCCTTGCTTCTCTATCATTTTTTGCAGCAGCCTCATATCCTGAGCATCTTGACTCCTTTCCCCTCATTCCCACTCTGTTGCCTTAGAGAAGAATATCCTTGCTCCGCTTTTCAGGAAATTCTCCTTACGATATTTCCAAATAGTGTCCTGATTTCATTTCCTTCGGATCTTGAAGACAAACAGAAAATCTAGACTGAATTGACCACACTATTATTTGGACTCTCTTTTTGATTTTCGTCTATTTGCTCTTCCCAGTAGTTTGTGCTGACTTGTCAGACTCCCCCCCCCCATGGTCATATGACATACCCATTCCTGCGTCCATACCTTGGGACTTGCCCAGCAAATCTTTAGGGTATTCATATGGTTGAGAATGCTGGGAATTAAAAAAACTTGGACAAAACTCTGTATAGACTGGAATTCTGCCTCTAGCTGGGCATCCATTGATTACTGGATGTCAATTTCCTAAAGAATATGAAGAAGTTGACCTCCATGCATAATCAAATTCCTCTGAGCTCAAATAATCTGTCATTCTCATCTATCTAAGATTATTTTTAAAGAGGCCATCTGGGTTCTAATTACAACACATTTGTTCTCCTTTTAGGCACAGTTGCCAAAATAACTTCCCAAAGGATTTTGTGACTCCTGGTCATCAACCCTTTTTCCCTCTGCTGGCAGTATCCTGAAACTTTAAAATTTTCACTCTCATTATTGGGTTTGGGAATACATTTTTCACTCTTAGATCAGTTTTTGGCATTGTTCAACATTTCTTCCAGAAATGGCCTTGCCACTGACAGATCTCCCAACATCGATTTGAAATTGTCCAGTTATAAATCCTGGACCTGATCCCTGTCAGAGCTGTCTACCTTTCCATGACAACTCCTCTGGGGCCTGTACTCAACAAGGGCCTGCATTTAGTGTGGATTTCACTGCTCCGCATATTAGTAAAGGCCTGGGGATTCTTCTGGATGTTATGTAGGTTTCCTTCAATATCAGAATTTCTGTTTCCAAGTTCTATAAGAAGGAGATATTTTTGAGTTTTTATTTGTGGCATAGATCCTGCTTATGCCAGCAGATGCGTCAATGATACCACAACTAAAATAGGGTTTTATAAGAAAACAGAGTTTAGGGCCTGAATTAATTGTTGTCATCAGATGTTCTCCCTCAGAAAACTAGCTATTCAGAAACGACACTGCTCCCTTCTGGCGTACTTGGCCCTTACCCTTTGGTGATTATTAAGGACATATGTATGGAAACAGGCTCTGTGCCTTGTCGGACTTCTTCCATGCCAGCTGTTCATGCCCCAATTGATGTTATGATCCTTCCATTTTCATATCACAATTGGTTATTGTGCAAATGAGTATGTTCTCCCAAGAACAGATTGTGACTTTAGGTGGAGAAAGAACAGCCATCGGCAGCAGATGAGCGCTCAGCAAGCCAAGCCTGGGACCTCACCACAAATGCCCTTAAATAAGACACAAGGGAAGAAATAAATAAACACGAAGAGAAATAATGGAAGGAAAGATAAGGCACAATTATTTTTTAACACAATTAAAAACCAGATTGATGTTAGTTTAAAACTAAGATGTCAGTTATTTCATAGAATGTATGCAATTGTATGAATTTTCATCCTCAAGTTAGACACCATAGCCTAACACTAAATTTTGAGGTTTATTCCTGTCCTTTTCCTGTACACAGCACCTGTGTTGCAACAAAACATCTATTTCACCATTTTGTGTACTTGGATGTATTTCTCTACCATTATTCATGTTAATCTCACCACCTGGAGTGCCTATTCTATGCCATAAGGAAGTTCCATACATTTTTCAAGGTCTTTCTCAACTACCACTGTTTACCATACCTGAAAAAGCAGAGGAAGAATGATGAGCAAACTATAGAGAGGTCAGATTAGATGCTCAGGACAGACTAAGACTGTAAATTTTGTGGTGGCAGAAACACGAGAGACTACAGAATGGATATGTAGGTAAGAGAGACTTGATGAGCTCATCAGAGAACTTTCTAAAACTGTGCTGTTCCTTGATGGGGATTTGGTTGACTACTCCCTAAAACACATTTTATATTGTATGTCTAAACTCACATACTTATCATAATAAGCCTCTGTGCTGGTCTTTTGAGCATGTACCTAGGAAGTCCCGGTGTAGAGGGAAACACAAATAAACACAAATAAAAGTCAAAGAAAACTGCAAAGAGAAAATTGAGTGTCTCAACAGGGAGAACTACATTTTATTGACACTTTCTATGTTTGAACACTTTGTTACACATTTTACACAATTCCTAATACATTGAGCCTTCATCTAAAAACAAACATAAGTATGAACATTTTCATTTTCTAGCTGGGGAAGATAAAGTTGAATAACTTGCCCAAGATTCCACAGCTAGTATATGAAATCCCAGGCCAGTCCAATTCTGGACCCTCAATTTTTAGCTCCTCCTCAAAAATTTGTCCATCACTTTCCAAAAGAGGTCCAGCTATAGTCCTTCCCCAACTGGCACAGGCTGTCAATCACTTCGAGCCCAAGGATTGCTGCAAATTCCTGATTCTAAAACTCAGCCACAAGGTAAGAATTTTTTGGAGATATCAGTTGCCTAAATAAATTTCTAAAGACAGTTGGGAGCCCTCATCTCTTCCTGCATCCTCCCGTTTTTCCTGTGAGCGTTCAACACAACATTTAACTCTCATCATCAAAACTTCATGTGCTTTTCCTGTTGCCCAAAATCCTCTGTGAAGATCAGGCTATTCTTTTTTTTATTATTAATTTCTTTTTCATTTTAGGGTACTGCAAGGGTATACCCATTTTGCTTATGTAATTTGCATTTATACATTTTAAGCTATTCTTTATACATGTCCTCTACCTTGATATCCCAAGAGTCTTGATAGTTTCAAGACTTTGTCCAGGGTATGTCTTCTGAACATACCTGAAACATCCTTTCTTAAAAACAATTTCACAATATTATCAGGGCACAAATGTTTGGTTACATGAATTGCCATTTGAGTCAAAGTTGTCAGAGTGCCCCTCACCTGGATAGTGTGCATTGTCCCTGGTGGGTGTGTAATTTTACCCTCCCCTCCAGATTCCTTCTACTTTCTTGCTTTCCCTTAAGTTTTACTACCAATGTGTGCATGGGTGTTGATCAATTCGTTTCAATTTAATAGTGATTACATGTGGCATGTCTTTTCCCATTCTTGTGAAACTTCCTGTAGAATGATGGTCTCCAGTTTCACCCACATTATTACAAAAGATATTAGTTAACTTTTCATGCTGAATATTACTCCATTGTATACATATATCACATTTAATTAACCCACTTGTGTATTGATGGGCACTTGGGTTGGTTCACATCTTTGCAATTGTGTATTGTACTCCTTTTTTTTCCTTTAGGCAAATACCCAATAGTGGGATTGCTGGATCAAATGGCAGGTCTACTTTCAGTTCTTTGAGTAATCTCCATACAGCTTTCCATAGAGGTGATACTAGTTTGCAGTCTCACCAACAGTGATCCTTTCTCTTCACATTCATACCAGCACTGGTTGTTTAGGGATTTTTTGATAAAAGCCATTCTCATGGGAGTTAGATAATACCTTGTCCATTTCTCTGATTATTAGATAGATATTGAGTATTTTTTCATATATTTATTGGCCATTAGTCTATCTTCTTTCAAAAAGCTACTGTTCATATCTTTTGCCTATATTTTTATGGGGTTGTTTGATATTTTTTTCTTGCTGATTTGCTTGAGTTCTTTATAGAACTGGTTATCAGCCCTTTATCAGATGTACAGCAAGCAAATATTTTCTCCCATTTACCCTAGATTGTTTCCTTGGCTGTGCAGAAGCTTTTTAATTTAATCAGTTCTGTGTATGTGAGTTTGTGTATTTTTGTTTGTTTGTTTTTATTTTTTATTTTTTGGTGTTGCTGTGATTGCCTTTGGGTTCTTCTTAATAAATTCTTTGCCTAGGCCAATATCTAGAAGCATTTTTACAAGATTTTCTTCTAGAAATCTTACAGTTTCAAGCCTTATGTTTAACTCTGTTACCAATGGTGAAACATCCTTTTTATACATAGCTTCTTCAGCTTTAGCAACCCACACTACTTTGATTTCTTGCTCACATATCATGCCTCCTGCTAGTCTGGGCAGTCTTCAAAAGCTAAGGACTCTGTCTTTGTTTTCTTAGCCCAACAATGCTTAATAACATGAACAGATAAATGAATTAAAAGATGGATGTTTTACACATACATAAACAACTGTTCAAAGATTTCAATGTCAGAAAAAGGATGAAACCTGAATGCAATCTGTGTTTAAAAGGCAATTTTTTTATATGCCTCTAAAAAATGGGATAAATTCAAATATCTCTTTCCTCCTATTTAGGAAATAGGATCTTCACTACTCTCATGAAATACAAAACCAGAAATTATAGGTAGAGAGACAGTTGAATAAATATTTATTGGACTGAGTTGTACATAATTAAAGTGAAAGGCAGACTTAGCTTTTGCTGATAGAGAACTTGGAGGGTAGAGTCAACCCCAAGGAGAGGAAAGGGTTGTTAGCAGACTTGAGCTCTGTCAGAACTTCTCAACAATGTATGTTACAATCACCAGGACCTCAAAAACAATTGTGGCCGCCTGGTTCCCACTCATGGGGCATTTACTTTAATAGGACCTTTAATAAGGTCTTGGCATCACTCTTTTTTAAAGCTCCCTGTGTGGTTTTAACATACACCCCAGCTTGAGACTCCTCCGGAAGATTGGGCCCTCATACCTGCATCTCTATGGCTGGGGAACCCAAAAAATGGAAATTTGGCCTGTGCTAGTGGATCCCACTTGCATCTCATTTCAGACTCTACCCACCATCAGAACAGCAGTAGGGCTGAGGGCAAAGCAGGATATCTAGGGATCTGGAGAGAGAGAATCACTTCCAAGTATAAGCAAATCAGACACACCCTGTGCTACAGAAGTGTCCATGGAGAAAACTCAGCCTCCAGACTGGGATTTTGTTCCAACTAAGCAGCTCTCTTACACTTGTGTTGTGTATGGCTGGTACCAGGTAAGAGGACTCCAAGGAAACACTTGGGAAATATTGTGATAGAGCCACAGCTGTGCCTCAATTAGAGGAAAAGAAAAACATGCCGGAAGCTTCCTCTTCTCTTTAAGGCTCCTTCAGCACTTCGTTTTCCTATTTGGAAACAAATGAAACTGAAAAAGTTTCCGGAGGCTTTTCTATCAGTGTAATTACACAGTCTTCCCCCCACCCCCCAAGCCTGCAAAACGGCAGCACTTTATTTTCCAGCCAGAGCAACTGGACATTCCCCAGGAAGTATCACTCCCCCTGTAGCTGCCACTTTGCAAGAAACTCAAAAATCACTTGGCGTCTGCACTTAAGCCTTGTGTTTTGCTGCTACACTTCCAAAAAGCTCTTGAAGATTTCATGTTTTTATTTTCCCCTTTTTTGGCTTCATGTTCTCCTATGCAAATGCAGAGAGCTCTTCCGATAGGAAAAAAAATGGCACCTTCGGAGTAGTGGCTGATTTCACACATGTTTGCTCCTTTTTAAAGTAATCCTGCCTATAGAAAGCAGCATTCTGTGTTCCTTAAGGGAAACCCACAAGCCATTTAAGAGAAAGCTCTTTCAAAAATCAATTCCAATGAAGGACAAAGCAAATAAAAATGGAGCCGTACACATTCATCTGGGAAATAAATATTCATCTGGGAAATAAATAAATATAGCTGTATTTCTGAATGTTATTAAATTTTATTTATTTCAGTCTTTGGTTACTCAATTACTAAATATGCAATATTTTCTCTGCTAAATCTTTTCTAATATAGGAACTTTAGATGTGACAGCTTCTTTTATTTTTTATGATAATGTCTGTGAATTTACCTTTCAGTACTACGTGAAGCCCATACCACTGCCCTTTTCTCCTCATAGAAAATTTAAAAATCAATAAATGAAAGAGTAAAAATCAGGACATTCATGGTAAGAGAGATTTCTAAGAGGTTCTGTCTTGTCTAGGACCAGGACTACAGTGAGCCAAGTGAGGCAATTTTAAAAGTGCCAGTGGAGGAAAATCCAGATACTGAAACTGTCTTTATTTAAAATTTTAATATTTTGTTTGCTGTGAAATGTGTGCATTACTTTTGAGTTTTCAATATATTGTGCTAAAATATTATTTGTCTTTATTTACCTCAATTACTAAGCTTTTGGTGCCCCTTAAATTTGGTGCCTGAGTCCCAGTCTTAGTCCTCCATGAAGGTCAAAGAACCAGTCACAAGGACTGACATGCAGAGGGTTCAAAGAGCAGGTGTCATGTGACTCAGACTGGAGCTGAGACCTCTGGGGGCCTACTTACCCCTGTGTGCTGGCAATGAAGATAGCCCAAACAAGCAGAGTAATGTGATCAATTTCTCGGGGATCCTAAAGGACCTTAAAAGCTGTATGAGTCCGCAGGTTGTGACTAGAAGTAAAGAAAGGTCACATGACTTAGGAAGTACCCTCCTAACAAAACCAAAACATCAACCCAGAGCGCGTATGCTCCCTACCTTGTAAAGCGAGCTGTCACTTAATCCAATTCAACAACATTTTCTGTGAGCCCCGACTGTGGGTCAGACGCCATATTTAGCACTCCTGATACAACTGTGGATAAGATCAGCTCAGTCTTGATCCTACAGAGATCACATCCCCAGTGAAAAATTCAAAACAGTTTAAAAAAATTAAAAGCAATGATATAGATGGTATCATAAAAGTAGTTACTTTAAAAAAGGAGTTGCAATACAGAGGCAAAGCTTCCGATCTTAGGAAGACTTTCCAAGTGACGAGAGAGATGAAAAAGAACTGGTACACATGGGACCCCTCTACTCTTGCAGAAGCTAGGATTGAAGACCCTGCGAGTGCGTGTGTGGCTAGGACCTCCTGCCGAGCACAACTTGGAAACACGCCTCAGAACGTCTGCACTGTGCACGTACTGCCTGCCACCCACACCCCTGTCAGGAGGACATGTGCTTTGAGTTGTTTTCACACAAGTAATCATGGCTCATGCTCAGCTATCTACACCCTCCAAACTGGTTCCATTGGTGACCAAGGACACACATTTGTTAAACAGCTGGACAAGAGCAAGGATGCCAAATCTTATAATAAAGCAATTTATCTCTATTCAAAGCTAAAGCATATCAGAAATTGAACCTTCATCCCTGGCTTCATTATCACCAGTGTAGCTGCTAATGCCATCACCTCTATTACTTTAGCATAAAGACTTCGAAGCAGTTTTTTTAAGATCCATTGTTGAGGTTATAAACTGAAGGGAGCTGGGGGAAGATGGAAGGGAGAGTGGTTGGGGGAAGATTCGTTACTTAATTACCATCTTTGTATGCAGGATTTTATGCTACTGACGCTCTATACATTTAGGAAAAAAGGCTGAGCTCATTGATAGGAACTAGTTTGACCTAGAAATAAGGTAAAAAGCCTCAATCTGACCCTCTCTCCCACATACTGTCTTCACAAAGTAAAATCCAGGTCTCTTATTTCTTAAAGTCTATGGAGGTAAAGGTAGACGATCCTGTCAGGAGAACATTCATTACCATGCCCGGCATTTCCTGACAGGTGCACAAGCATTGGCATAATTCCCCCAGTGCCTCTGCACTCCATACTGCCTCCCCCATGACTGGTGAGTTTGGAGGGAGCATAAAGACTCTGTCATCTCCTCTAGGGAGCAAGCTGTCAGGAGGAAACAAGTTCTCTGCTCCTCTAGAGTGAAGCCAGTGCTGCAAGCCAGTTGACAGGATAAACCTGGTTCCTCCTGAAGTTTTCCATGAAGAAGGCTTAGACATAAACCTCAGTCTTCACTCTTGGTTTCAGTAGTCATAAAAGTGTGATTTTGGTCTCCATTTCTTTTACAGCTTGGTCTTTTCTCTCAATTGGTTTAGAGGGTGAGCAGGGAAGAGGGGTGCTACTTCTTATCCTATGTTCTCAAAGGTTTTCCCTTAGCAGCTAATCATTTAGGCTAAATCAATCAGGTAGCCAAGTCTAGCAATGTTGGTGAAATGCTAGAGCTGCAAAGAATCTTCAGAAGCCTTTAGAATCAATCTCTTCCCTTACAATGCAATAAGGTAACATACAACAGCCCTAACTGGGCACTTAACACATCCTCCTTAGCTCAGCAGCATAGGTTATAGCCTTTCTACAGTCAACAGATGGGTAATGTCATAGTCCCATTTTGCAGACGAGGAAAGTTCTCAGATTTGATCCAGGCCATACAGATGGTAGTGGATTAAAGTCACTTCTGTTTCATCGGTTGTAAGTGAAATTTTGGTCTCCATTTCTTTTAGTGCTTAGCTTTCTCTCTCAATTGGTTCAGATCTTGAGCAGGGAAGAGGGGTGCTACTTCTTGACCCATGCTTTTTGTTTTTATTAATCTTTCTTTAATGTGTGTATAGTCAGTGCTATCCAAGTGGAGAGGTTCCTAGATTAAAGGATGATGATGAGTCCTTATGTCATAGATGGCCACATTCTGCTTAAAGATCAAAGACAATTGTTGATTTGGGAAGCATTAGACACAAGGCTCGCAGTGACATATTTGCAAGCACAAGGATTTCTAGATTCTCCGGGCTTCTCCTCTAAAAGTCTTGCCTAGTTTTCACATAATACCAGAACCCTGAAACTTGTCAGTACAAGCATTTTTCCAGCAGTAAATGCAGGGAAAAATGCAAGCTCTGCTGGGAAGATTGACTAGGAAAATGTGGGGCTTCTATCAGAAGTTTGTAGTTTTAAGATTCCCTTGTGTTTTAGAGGCACCAACACACAAAGGGAATTAAGCCATTTTGATCTCCAATAATGAGAAACATGGCTGATGTTCAGACCTGAAACTATTTAATGCAAGTTAATCCTTGAAACAAATCTGGAATGAAATGAGGGAGAAAAAAAATCTTATGATGGTAGACATCAACTAATGGGTTGCATTTCTTTCTTCTCAATTAGAAATGGCAAAGGGGTTTTAATTATTTTTCCTTAGCAAGCACATCAAAACATATCTACACAAAAACACAGCAAATATGTTATAAACTTATTTAAGCCAAAGACCTCGTCAACACTGTTTGCAATTATGAAATCATTTGGGGATATGGTATTTTTTTGGAAGGAATTGTTTTTCTCTTAGATGCAAACCACATCACAGCCCATCAGACATAAATCTTTTATTGTATCTTCAAGAGCAAAAATGTAAATTGTGCAACAAAGGCACCACTGATAAAATGCAACCAGAATCACTGGGATGATCTCATTATTCAGGGGAGATAACAGAGAATGTCATGGTTTCAAAAATGCTCTTTAGGGAAAAAAATATTGAAATTAAATGCTGCCCAAGGCGCTCCAAAGAAGAGTTACTGGGAACTTTAGCCCCCCACTTCCATATGGTATCACAAGCATGAAAGCAAAAGAAGACTTTTTTCAGAGACTTCTTTGTCACTCAGTGAGCAATGGAGGGCTTGGTAGAGACAGAAGAAAGCAATAAAATGCATTTGGTACAAGCGCAGCTCTGGGAGCTAGGCTGCCTGTGTCTTCCTTTTGGCTCACCACTTAACAACAGGGTAACTCTGACCTATTTGTGTCTCAGTTTCTTTGTTTTAAAACTGAGGATAACACTGCTGGTGGGACTGCAAACTGATACAACCTTTTTGGAAGGAAGTATGGAAAACTCTCAAAGAGAGTTAGACCTCCCATTTGATCCTGCAATCCCTTTACTGAGCATCTACCCAGAAGGAAAAAAATCCTTTTATCATAAAGACACATGCACTAGACTGTTTATCATAGCTCAATTTACAATCGCTAAATGCCCACCAACCCAAGAATGGATTAACAAGCTGCCCAGTATGTGTACACTGTGGAATACTATTCTGCCATTAAAAAAATGGAGACTTTACATCCTTTGTATTGACCTGGATGGAAGTGGAACACATTATTCTTAGTAAAGCATTACAAGAATGGAGAAGCATGAATCCCATGTACTCAATTTTGATGAGGACAATTAATGACAATTAACAACACAGTAGGGGTGGGGGAAGGGGAGAGTAGAGAGAGAAAGAATGAGGAAGGGGTGGAGAAAGGAAGAGCAGAGAGAGGAAAGGAGCGAGGAGGATGGGGCCTTGGTGTGTGCCACATCTTTTGGGGGCAAAACACGATTGTAAGAGGGACTTTACCCAACAAATGCAATCAGTAACCTGATTTCTTATACCCTCAATGAATCCCCAACAATAAAAAAAAAAAAAAAAACTGAGGATAAGAATAGGACCAACTTTT
>CAUYRH010011907.1:0-37888 GCA_963574655.1 Perodicticus potto | reverse complement strand
GGCCCGCCAAACAACAAAGACAGCTGCAACCAAAAAATGGCTGGGTGTTGTGGCGGGCGCCTGTAGTCCCAGCTACTTGGGAGGCGGAGGCAAGAGACTCGCTTGAGCCCAGGAATTGGAGGTTGCTGTGAGCTGTGATGCTACTGCACTCTATCCAGAGTGACAGCTTGAGACTCTAGTCTCAAAAAAAAAAAGAGCAATCTCCTGAGTAGCTGGGACTAAGGTGCCTGTTACTATACCCGGCTATTTTTTGGCTGCAGTTGTCATTGCTGTTTAGCAAACCAAGGCCAGGCTCGAACCCACCAGCTTCAGTGTATGTGGATGGCACCCTACTCACTGAGCTATGGGCACCAAGCCCTAGCCAGAGGGTTTTAAAGTGCATCATCCCTAATCGAAAACCATGGTTCTCTAGTTCCTCCTGTTTTGGTTCCACAGAAACTTTCTGCAGTCTAGTGAAGCCTATGAGCTTTTTTTCAGAATGCTCTTAAATATACAAAATAAATTCTGTGGGATTTCAAAGAAAATATAATTTTTGAGGCCAGGTGCAGTGGCTCACGCCTATAATCCAGGCACTCTGGGAGGCCAAGGCGGGCGAACTGCCTGAGCTCATAAGTTCAGAGAGTGAGACCTCAACTCTAAAATTAGCCAGGAGTTGTGGCAGGTGCCTGTAGTCCCTGCTACTCAGGGGGCTGAGGGAAGAGAATCACTTAAGCCCAAGAGTCTGAGGTTACTGTGAGCTGTGACACCACAGCACTCTACCGAGGGGGACAAAGTGAAACTCTATCTCAAAAAAAAAAATAAATAAAAAATAAATACACACACACACACACACACACACATACACACACATAATTTTCAAAATAGTTTTAAAACAAAGTTTTGGGTTTGTTTTTTAAAGAGACCGCATTTTGCTATGTTGCTGGTCTCCAACTTTTGGGGGCTCTGAAGTTGTATATAGCAATATATACTTAATACATTAAAAAACAAATTCTAGTAGCCACTCCAGTCATGAGTGCAAACAGTATTTAGAATATTTATGTTAAAGTCACAGCTGCTGCTTAACAGTACCACCACATAGTTTCAGGCTTATATTACTGATAAAAGAAAATGCTAATTTTCAGTTAGAGATCAGTAAAAATTTTATCTTCCCTCATCCAATTTCATGAAACCCTTAAAATTCTATCTACAGGTATCCAGAGGATCATCAAGAATATGAGCTGTTATCTCTTTTAATGTTTTTCTCTGGCCTACAATGTAATTATATGTTCAAAAACCCACCCATACAAATAACCATCAATCAAGTGCATTAACGATGGAAGCTAGGCTCAACGCCTGTAAGCTCAAGTGGCTAAGGCGCCAGCCACATACATCAGAGCTGGAGGGTTCGAATCCAGCCCAGGCCTGCCAAACAACAATACTACAACCAAAAAAATATCCAGGCATTGTGGCGAGCGCCTATAGTCCCAGCTACTTGGGAGGCTGAGGCAAGAGAATCGTCTAAGCCCAGGAGTTGGAGGTTGCTGTGAGCTGTGTAGCACTCTACGGAGGATGATAAAGTGAGACACTGTCTCAAACAAAACAAAACAAGACAAAAAACAAACAAACAAACAAAAAAAACAATGGAGGTGAACCAAAATGGTCAAGAGCCCTGCTAGTTATGGCCACATTTAATTCCCAAGTGTCATCTGAGGTCCCACCCATGTGGGGAGCCCAGGCGTTCAAGATTACAATGAACTATGTATGATGCACTGCACTACAGCCTAGGTGACAGAACAAGATCTTATCTCTTAAAAAACAAGAAAAAAAGCCTTTTATTACCACAGTTATGAACCAGTTAGAAGTCAAGGCTGAGAGTACAGTATTTTTGTTTCCAGCTTGGTTACCATACTGCTATAGGGCATTTCCCCAGTATCCACAAAAGATACTGGGCCTCCATAAGGAATGGAGCTGTATTATTTCCTGAATCTGTAGCCAGAGCAAGGGAATAGGTCACTTTATGAAAATACAGGGGAAGTTTCCAGTGCCCATCTGTAATGGCAAAAGCACAGCTGTTCCATGCTTCCAACAACTTATTACTATAAGAAACTATCAAAATCCAGCTTTTCACATTGAAACCCGTAATGGCATAAATGTATGATCTATGTACAAATCACTTAATACAAAAAAAAAAAAAAAAAAAATCCAGCTTTTGCTTTTGGAATAATAACCTATGGCCCCAGTACCATTCTTCAGGGGATGTTTTTGTTTTGTTTTGTTCTTGAGACAGAGTCTCATTTTGGGTCCTACCCCGGTGGCATCATAGCTCACAGCAACTTCAACTTTCCTGTTTTTGTTCATTGGTGAGCTCCTTCGGTACCATTTTTGCACACACCTTTCTCTTGCAAAAATTTTCAGCTAAGATTTTCCTAAGTCTTTATCAATGTTTACTTTGTTTGCTATGCTTCTCGCAGTCAGTTGATGACTTTCTTTTCCTTGAGAGTTGTACTTTGTCTCCCTCAGTAGAGCACTGTGGCATCATAGCTCACAGCAACCTCAAACTCTTGGGCTCAAGCGATCTCTTTTTTTTTTGTAGAGACAGAGTCTCACTTTATCGCCCTTGGTAGAGCGCGTGGCATCACCCAGCTCACAGCAACCTCAGTCTCCTGGGCTTAGGCAATTCTCTTGCCTCAGCCTCCCAAGTAGCTGGGACTACAGGTGCCCCTGACAATGCCTGGCTATTTTTCTGTTTTTTGCAGTTCCGCTAAGGCCGGGTTTGAACCCTCTACCTTTGGTATATGGGGCCTGCGCCCTACTCAATGAGCCACAGGCGCCACCCTCAAGTGATCTCTTGCCTCAGCCTCCCAAGTAGTTGGGACTACAGGCGCCCAACACAGTGCCTGGCTTTTTTTAAAGGTGGGGTCTCCCTCTAGCTCAGGTGATCTGCCTGCCTTCAGGGGATGTTAATGGGGAGCAAGATGAGGCCCCATATCAACTAGTAAAACAAAAGATGAACAATTCTCAAGGCATGAACATTACCAATTATTTAATTTTCTATTTTATTTTCTTTTCTCTACCTATCTCACTCCATTTTATTTTCTCTGTGAATAGCAATACATGTACAATGGCTAAAAGTCTGGAGATATCGTAAATGTATTATGCGTTTAACCTTTTAATTTTTTAGACCTGGCTTTGAGACATGAGTCACACACCATTCACTTCATTCATTTAGAGTACATAATTCAACAGTTTTTATTTATGAATATATTAGGACTTGTGAAACCATCACATGTTTTTTTTTTTTTTTTAGAGACAGAGTCTCACTTTATCGCCCTTGGTAGAGTGCCAAGGTGTCACAGCTCACAGCAACCTCCAACTCCTCGGCTTAGGCGATTCTCTTGCCTCAGCCTCCCGAGTAGCTGGGACTACAGGCGCCTGCCACAACACCCAGCTATTTTTTTGTTGCCCTTGGCCGGGGCCAACCATAGCAAATTTTAAAAAAAATCTGTCACCCCCCAAAAGAAATCTATATTCCTAAGCATTCACTCCCACATCCCTCCAATCTATAAACCCTGGTAACCATCAGTCTACCTTGTCTCTATTGATGTGCCAATATTTCGTGTAATTATACAATGTGTTCTTTTTCTCACTTTCAATTAGCATAATGTTCTCAAACTTCATGTTTAGCATGTATCAAGTAATGTTCTTTTGGTTGCTGAATGACATTTCATTATATAGACATCCTACATTTATTTATTCATCAGCTGATGGACCTTGGATTATTTTCAGTTTCTGGCTATTACGAATGCTGCTATGAACATTATTGTACAAGTTTCTTTGTAGAGTTTAATGTTTGCATTTTTTTCTCCGTTATATACCTAGAAATGGAAATGCTGATGGAATTGCTAAGTTGGCTGATAACTCTGTTTAACATTTTGAAGAACTGCCAGACTGCTTTCCAAGTGGCTATAGCACTTGACATTGTCCCCAGCACTGTAATTTTTCTGCATTTGTTACTGTCTTTTTGATTACACTCAGCATAGTGGATGTGAAGTAGTATCTCATAGTTTTTTTTTTTTTGCAGTTTTTGGCCGGAGCTGGGTTTGAACCCACCACCTCTGGCATATGGGGCCGGTGCCCCACTCCTTTGAGCCACAGGTGCCACCAATCTCACAGTTTTGATTACCTCTCCCTGATGGCTATCAAAGTTGAGCCCTTGCTTTTTTTTTTTGAGACAGAGCCTCAAGCTGTTACCCTGTATAGAGTGCTGTGGCATCTACAACTCACAGCAACCTCCAATTCCTGGGCTCAAGTGAGTCACTTGCCTCCGCCTCCCAAGTAGCTGGGGCTATAGGCACCCACCACAACGCCCGGCCTGAATTCGAACCCGCCAGCTCAGGTGTACGTGGCTGGCGCCTTAGCCCATTGAGCCATAGGCGCCGAGCTGAGCACTTGCATTTTTAATGCTCTTATTGGCTACCTGCATATCTTCTTTGGAGAAATACCTACTTACATCCCTTGCCCTTTTTTCTTTTTATGAAGACAGGGACTTGTTTTGTTGCCAACGCTAGCATGCAGTAGCATCATTACAGCTCATCACAACCTAAAACTCCTGGGCACAAGTGATCCTCCTGCCTCAACCTCCCAAAGTACGAGGATTACAGATGTGAGCTACTGCACCTGACCATATGTCCATCTTTAAATTAGGTCTTTAAAAATTATTATTTTTGGTCAGGTACTGTGGCTCACAACTGTAATCCCAGCACTTCGGGAGACTGAAGCAAAAAGATCACTTGAGGCCAGGAGTTCAAGACCAGCCCCGGCAACATAGCAAAACTCCGTATCTTTTTTTTTTTTTTTTTTTGAGACAGAGCCTCAAGCTGTCACCCTGGATAGAGTGCCGTGGCATCACAGCTCACAGCAACCTCCAACTCCTGGGCTCAAGCGAGTCTCTTGCCTCTGCCTCCTAAGTCACTGGGACTACAGGCGCCTGCCACAAGGCCCGGCCATTTTTTGGTTGCAGCCACCATTGTTGTTTGGCAGGCCCGGGCTGGATTCGAACCCGCCAACTCAGGTGTACGTGGCTGGCGCCTTAGCCCGCTGAGCCACAGGCACCGAGCCATTTATCAAAATTTTAAATCTGCTTCTTGGTATAACAAAGTATGTAGGGTCAGGCACAGTGGATCATAATCCCAGCACTCTGGGAGACCGAGGTGGAAGGACTGCTGGAGCCAGGAGTTCAAGACCAGCTTGAGCAAGAGCAAGACCTGCCTCTATTAAAAAAAAAAAAATAGAAAAATTAGCAAGGCATAGTGGTGGTGCACACCTATAGTCCCAGTTACGCAGGAGGCTGAGGCAAAAGGATCATTTGAGCCCAACAGCTTGAGGTTGCTGTGAGCTGTGATGATGCCACTGCAGTACAACCCAGGTGACAAAGCAAGGCCTTATCTTGAAAGGAAAAAAAAAATAAAGCATATAAAAGAATGTCTTTTGCAACACTGTGTATAACAGGGAAAAACTGCAAATAAATACTCGTTAATACCAAAATGGCTAAAGAGTGACACAACACACTATGAAACATGTTACTAAACTTATGAGTTATAATTAATATTATATATGAAACACTGCAGCATAGTTCATATTATTTAAAGTTAGACAACTCACTGTAAATGAAAGCATAAGATACAGAATACGCTGTAACATCAATTACAGAAAAACGAGCCAACAAAAATGCCTAACGTTAACAGCGATGGCCCTCAACAGGAAGGAGAGAAAACATGCATTTGGTGTAGGCTCAAAGAGGATATTCAACTTATCTATAAATTTAATTTTTGTAAGAATAATTTATTAGCAATTAAAAGTTAAAATTTTTGTGGCATCTATATATTATTTGATTTCAAGCAAAGTAGATGTTATTTTACAGATATCCTTCCTAATAAATCCTCATTTCATATACAGGTACCAAATACACCAATTGCTAAAAAGTATACTTGCCTTAGGATAAATTTTGGGAAGATGCTAAAACCATAAAATTAAAACAAATGCCGAAAACCATCTTTAAAGACAAGAGGCTCGGCGCCTGTGGCTCAACAGGCTAAGGCGTCAGCCACGTACACCTGAGCTGGCAGGTTCGAATCCAGCCCGGGCCTGCCAAACAACAATGACGGCTGCAACCAAAAACTGGCCGGCCATTGTGGCGGGTGCCTGTAGTCCCAGCTACTTGGGAGGCGGAGGCAAGAGACTCGCTTGAGCCCAGGAATTGGAGGTTGCTGTGAGCTGTGATGCCACAGCACTCTATCCAGGGTGACAGCTTGAGGTTCTGTCTCAAAAATAAATAAATAAATAAATAAATAAATAAAAAGACAAGAAAAATCATTTCTCTTTTCTGACCAATTTTATAAATTAAAAAAATATATATTTACTTCGCATATAAAAACTCTACAGAAGTTAAACATTTCACAACTGATACTTCTCATGTAAAGTTTTATATAAATGAACCACTCCTTAAGAATAAATATCACATTTGGGAATTAATTCAATTAGGCTTACTGTCTATCATTTTCTTTTTCTTATTTTTTGAGAAAGGGTCTCACTATGTCACCCCGAGTAGAGTGCCGTGGCATCATCATAGCTCACAGTAATAATCTCTTGGGCTCGAGAGATCCTCCTGCC
The DNA here is from genome assembly GCA_963574655.1 of Perodicticus potto. Classification (NCBI taxonomy): domain Eukaryota; kingdom Metazoa; phylum Chordata; class Mammalia; order Primates; family Lorisidae; genus Perodicticus; species Perodicticus potto. The sequence goes on along the minus strand of CAUYRH010011907.1, from coordinate 31,240 downwards.
TTAGCCTCCAGAGTGCTGGGACAATAGATGCCACCACAACACACGGCTAGTTTCTCTATTTTTAGTAGAGACAGGGTCTTGCTCTTGCTCAGACTAGTCTAGAACTTCTGAGTTCAAGTAATCTACCTGCCTCAGCCTCCCAGAGTGCAAGGATTACAGGTGGAATCCTGCACCCAGCCTTGTCTACCGTTTTCTGAAAGGAGAAATAAGATCACCATAAGGCTGATAAGCTGAAGTGTGCTTTCCAAAGACAGCTCATCAAACCACCCTTCATTTCTTTCAAAGGACTCTCCCATTTTCATGGTACTGCCAGGATTGGGATGGAGCACACAGTGAGGTAAACAAGTCTTTGCACAGGTTTACTTGCCAATCAAGGCATCTTTATGGAAGCAGAAAAGCTTTTATGACTTCATCTGTGGTAAATTTCAGTAAGTAGCATATCATATTTATCACTACCTTTTCAGTATAAAAAGGATAAAATAAAACACCAAGTTAATTCTTAAATACAAAGCAATAACTTCATCCCATTTTCCAAGTACTGGTTATATAGCTCACAATAAACAATGCTGGCATGTTTTTACTTTATTTTATTAATTTTTTTTTTTTTTTGATATAGAGTCTCACATATCATCCTTGGTAGAGTGCCGTGGTGTCACAGCTCACAGAAACCTCAAACTCTTGGGCTAACGTGATTCTCTTGCTCAGTCTCCCGAGTAGCTGGGACTACTGTAGGCGCCTGCCACAATGCCCAGCTAATGTCATTGTTGTTTTAGCAGACCCTGGTACCTGCCAGCACCAGTATATGTGGCCAGCACCCTAACCACTTAGCTATGGGCACTAAGCCATTTATTTTTTAGACTAACACTTTGAAATAGCTGACTAAGTGTAGGAGACTGCCTAAAATGTAATAATAGTACTCATCAATCTCATATATGGTGGTGAAATAATGATGGCAGGGATATTCATGGAGTACTTACCAGGCATCAGGTCATGTTTTTGTATATTTTCTCATGTTTTGTATATTATCTCATCTAATTATTAATACCTCAATAACCTCATGAAGTAGTAACATTATTTCACAGATGAAAAGCCTGAGACAGACTCAGTGCCCGTAGCTCAGTAGTTAGGGAGCCGGCCACATACACCGGGGCTGGGGGTTTTGAACCTGGCCCAGGCCTGCTAAACAACAATGACAACTACAACAAAAAAATAGCCTAGTCGTTGTGGTGGGTGCCTGAGGCAAGAGAATCCCTTAAGTCCAAGAGTTTGCAGTTACTGTGAACTGTGACACCATGGCATTCTACCCAGGTCGACAGCTTGAGATTCTGTCTCAAAAAAAAAGAAAAGAAAAGGAAAAAAAGGAAAAGCCTGAGACACCAACAGGGTAAGCAGTTTGCCGAAACTGGTAGAGCCAAAATTAAAACCCAAGATGTCACTCCAGAGCCTCACTCTTAACCACCACTACATACTGTCCACTATAAGTCAAAGTGCTGGGCATTTAAGAATAGATTAGAAAAAATTTAGTTAAATTTTAAAAGATGCAAAATTCTTTACACTTGTCAAAACTCTAGACACGTGAACTAAGCTTACCCTGCATATGTCCGTTGATACAGAGATTCTGGATCCAGACTTGCAGCATCCACAATTATCACTTCATCAAAATTTTTCAGTATTTTAATACTGGCTTTTTTTACACTGGACTACAAAAAAAATTGTAAAATTAGTAGCATTATGATTCAGGAAACCAATCAGTCCTGAGTCTGGAATATGATAGATTTGGACAAAATTTTCTTTAGTATTTCAAATCCATGTAATTTTCATTCAACTCCTTTACTACTGTGATGCTTAACAGAAATGATTTTGAAATGTAACTTCAAACCATAATCACAAGAGGAAAGCATAATATTAAAATGTATAAGATACACATTTGTATGCCATATGTTTTCTTAATGATATAAGTTCTAACAACACTCATGGGTATTATTTCCCCAGTGTGAAAAACTCTCATCCATCCATAAGTTGTCTAACTTTAGATGCCAAATGTGAATGTTTCTGATTCTCAGTGAGGCAGTGTGACAATAAAGCTAAAGAAATCTTTTTAAAATGACTAGGTAGCTGAGGAGAGGAAGTTTCCCTCCAGCATTCTACCTCCTATTCCCTATCCCCACAAGAAAAGCAAGTCAGAAATGGTACTCTTATGAAATGGATAGCCATGAGTTGACCCAGAAATTCCATTTCTAAAAATTCAATTACAGATAGACTTCACACTTATGTAAAATGCTTATATACAAGATTATTTACTGTAGTACTTTTTAAAATAGTACAAGACAGCAATAAACTTAATGTCCATGACTAAGAAACAGGATAAATAAATAAAATACTTGAACAGACACTTACAGAACACTCTATATGGTGAAGGGAAAAGGGGTCGCTTGATGTGCTGAGAAGGAGCAATCTCCAGGACACAGTTAAATCAAAAAGAAAGAGGCAACAGAATAAATAAAAACTAATTCTATGAGGCTATTCAAATACCAAAACTTCACTATTACTTTCTGATTACTATAAAGCAATAGCAATCAAAAAACAGTATAGTACGGGTGGCGCCTGTGGCTCAGTGGGTAGGGCACGAGCCCCATATACCAAGGGTAGCGGGTTCAAAACCAGTCCTGGCCAAACTGCAACAAAAAACAGCCAGGCGCTGTGGTATTGGCATCTGTAGTTCCCAGCTACCCGGGAGGCTGAAGCAAGAGAATCACCTAAGCCCAAGAGGTGGAGGTTGCTGTGAGCTGTGACACCACAGCACTCTACAAAGGGCGACAAAGTGAGACTCTGTCTCTAAAAAAAAAAAAGAGAAAAGAAAAGAAAAGAAAAAACAGTATAGTACTGGCATAAGGACAAACATACAGAGCAATGGAATAGAACTGATAATCATAATACACCCTCACATTTATGGTTAATTGATTGTTGACAGAGTTAAGGTATTATCTTATGAGTATAGATACAAAATCCTGAATAAAATACTAGAAAACTGAATCCAACAGCATTCAGAAAAGATTACAGGACCAGGCACAGTGGCTCACGCCTATAATCCCAGCACTCTGGGAAGCCAAGGCAGGAGTTCTAAGACCAAGAACAAGATTCTGTCTCTATAAAAAAATAGAAAAATTAACTGGGCATGGTGGTGTGCATGTATAGTTCCAGCTACTAGGGAGTCTGAGGAAGTAGGATCCCTAGAGCCCAGGAGTTTGAGGTTGCAGTGAGCTATAATGATGTCACTGCACTCTAGCCAGGGTGACAGAGTTAAAGACATTGTTTCCCTCTCCCTCCAGAGAAAGGAAAAGAAAAGAGAGAAAGGATTATACACCATGACCAAGTGGGGTTTATCTTAGGAATGGAAGGTTGGTTTAATAACATCTGAAAATCAATTAATGTAATGCAGTTCAATAGAATAAATATCTATAAAATAAAATCCAAAACCTGTAAGATCATTTTGATACAGAAAGAACATTTAACAAAATCCAATACTCTTTCATAATTAAGAAAAAAAAAACTCACTAAAAAAATTGGAAACAGGCTGGGCGCCCATAGCTCAGTGACTACAGCACTGGCCATATACACGGAGGCTGGCGGGTTTGAACCTGGCTCGGGCCTGCTAAACAACAATGAGAACTGCAACAACAAAAAAAAAATAGCTGGGTGTTGTAGCGGGAGCCTGCAGTCCCAGCTACTTGGGAGGCTGAGGCAAGCAAATCACTTAAGCCCAAGAGTTTGAGGTTGCTGTAAGCTGTGACACCACAGCACTCTACTAAGGGTGACATAGTGAGACTCTTTCTCAAAAAAAAAAAAAAAAAAAAATTAGAAATGGGGGGAATTTCCTAAACTTGATAAAGAGCATTTATTAAAAGCCCACATTTACCATCATATTAAATGATGAAAACTGAAAGCTTTCTCTGTGAGACACAAAGTGTCTGCTTTTGCCTCTTCTATTCAATATCATACTGGGAGTTCTAGCCAGGGTAACTAGGCAAGAAAAGGAAATAAAAGGAATCCAAAGTGGATAGGAAAAAAGATCTCTACTCACAGATGACACACTCTTACATATATAAAAAACCTTAAAGAAGCCACAAGAAAACTATTAGAGCTAACAAACAAGTTTAACAAAGTTGAAGGTACAACATATAAAATTAGTTGTACTGTATGCACGGTCAATGAACAATCTAAGAATGAAATTTATAATTTTATTTATAATAGTAACACAAAGAGTAAAATACTTAGGAATAAATGACCCAAGAAGGTGCAAAACTTGTACACTGGAAATTACAAAATGTTGCTGAAAGTAATGAGAAAAAAACACAAATAAGCGAGAATGTATCCTGTGTTTATGAGCTAGAAGACTTAATATTTAAAAAATAGAAATACTCCCCCGATCTACAGATTCAAGGCAATCCTGATCAAAATAAAAAAGCTGACCCTAAAGTTCATATGGAATTGCAAGGAACCCAGACAGACAAAATAATCCTGAAAATTAAAAATAATAATAATGTTGGAGGACACACACTTCCTAATTTCAAAACATACTATTAATACAAAACTGTAGTGATCAAAACAATGTGGTACTGACCCAAGGACATATAAACAAATGGAACAGAAATGAAAGCCCAGAAATAAATCCATACATCTATGGTCAATTGATTTTTGAGAAGGATACCAAGATGATTCAACAATGAAAGAAGAGTTCTTTTTTAACAAATAGTGGTGGGACAACTGAATAGCCCCATAATAATGAAGTTGAACCTCTATTTATACAATATGTAAAAGTAAAATGGATCAAAGACCAAAAACTCTTAGGAGAAAACAGGGATCTGTAAACCTTTAAGACCTTACATTTTGCAACAGTTCTTAGACATAACACCAAAAGTGCATACAATGAAAGTACAGTAGATAAATTCATCAAAATTAAAAACTTTTGAGGTTCAAAGGACACTTCTAAGAAAGTGAAAAGCAACCTACAGAACTGGAGACCACATGTGCCAACCATTTATCTAATTAGGATCTATTATCCAGAAAAAAAACCTCTTACAACTCAACAACAAACAATCCGTTTTTTTAAATGGGCAAATGATTTAATAGATATTTGTCCAAAAAAATTTATATAAATAGTTAACAAGCACATGCAAAGACATTAAGTATCATTAGTCATCATGAAAATACAAACCCAAACCATAAAGAGATGCTACTACATACCCATTAGGATAACTATAATCATCAATATATAAAATAACAAGTGTTGGCAAGGATGTAGAGAAATTGAAAGTCTTGTACACTGACGATGAGAATGTAAAATGGTATAGATGCTGTAGAAAACAGTTGGGCAATTTCTCAAACATTTAAACATAGAATTAACCTATGACCTAGCATTTCCATTCTTAGGTACATACCCCAAAGAACTGAAAACAGGTATTCAAAAACTTGTACCTAAGTGATCATAGTACCACCATTCAAAATAGTCAAAAGGCAGGGACTACTCAAAAGATAAAAAAATGTGATAAAAAACATTATTCATTCACAAAAACCCCCAGAAATACTGATTCCTGCTACAACATGGATGAACCACAAAAACATTATGCTTACCGAGGCCACACACAAAAACATCACATACTGTATGATTCCATCAGTATGAACCACCCAGGAGAGGCAAATCCATAAAGAGAAAAGGAGGTTAGTGGTTGTGAGAAAGAGACAGGAAGTGGGAGTGGTGGGGGAGTGACTGCTTGATGGGCATTAGGTTTCTCTTTGGGAAGATGAAAACGTCTGCAACTAAATAATGATGATGGGTGCACAACGCTGTAGAGATGCTAAATGCCACTCGATTATACAATTTAAAATGGTTAAATTTATGTTAAGTGAATTTTACCTCGATAAAAAAATTGTTATTTCTACATTCTTGCAATGGACAATTTGAATATGAAATTAAGAAAACAATTCCATTTATAACAGCATCAAAAAAGACTTAGAAAAGGGCCAGGCATGGAGGCTCATGCCTGTAATCCTAGCACTCTGGGAGACCGAGGCAGGTGGACCGCCTGAGCTCAAGAGTCTGAGACCAGCTTGAACCAGAGGCAAGGGGACTGCTTGAGCCCAGGAGTTTGAGGTTGCTGTGAGCTAAAACACCACAGCACTGTACCATGCGAGTCTACAGAGTCTACAAAGTGAGACTCTGTCACAAAAGAAAGGAAAAAGAAAAAGAAAAGACTTAGAAATGAGAATAAAAACAAAAACAATTAGGAATAAATTTAAGAAATACAAAACATACTCTGAAAACTATAAAACACTGTTGAAAGAAATTAAATTTGAATAAATGAAAAGATACCCATGTTCACAGGTCAAAAAACTTAATATTATAAAGATGATAATACTCTTCAAAGTAACTCACAGAGTTAAGACAATCCCTATTAGAATCCCAGCAGGCTTCTTTGTAGAAATTGACAATTGACTCTAAAATTCAAATGGATACTCAGAGACCCCTGAATAGCAAAAACAATCTTGAAAAAGAACTAAGTTGGAAGACTTACATTTCCTGATTTTAAAATTTACTACAAAGCAACAATAATCAAGATAGCCTGGTACTGACATAGGGATAGGGATAGGGATAGACATATAGATCAATGGGACAGAACTCAAAATACAGAAATACACCCTCACACTGATTTTCAACAAGAATGCCAAGCTATTCATGGGGAAACAATAAATCCTTTCAACAAGTGGTGCTAGACCAAAATATCTACGTGCAAAAGAATCAAGTTGGATATCTACCTCATACTATACATAAAAATTAATTCAAAATAGGCCATAAGCCCAAATGTACAAGATAAAATTATAAAAACACATAGAAGAAATGGAAATATAACTTAATGATAGGGATTTGGCAATGGTTTCTTAGACATGACATCACAAGCAACAACAAAATAACAGATAAATTGGACTTTGTCAAAATTAAAAATTTCTGCAGTTTAAGAAACATTATCAATAGTGAAAAGATAATTCACAGGATGGAGAAAAATTTGTGATATGTTTCATAAGGAACATGTATCTAAAATACATAAAGAACTACTGTAATAAAACTCATAATAAAAAGACAACCCAGTTTAAAAATGGGCAAAGGATTTGAATAAACATTTCTCTAAAGGTAGACAAAACCAGTAAGCACATAAAAAGTGCATGATATCATTAGCCATCAGGGCTAATAAAAACCACAATGAGATAGAACTTTATACCCACTAGGATGGCTATAATCAAAAAGACAGGGAGTTCTGGTGAGATGTGGAGAAACTGTAAACTTTATATACTGCTGGTGGGATTACAAAATAGTGCAGCTACTTTGGAAAACTGGCCATTTTTCAAAAAGCTAAACACAGTTATTACCTGACCCAGCAATTCTACTGCTGGGTATATAGAAAAATAAAAATGAAAACATTACCTCTACACAAAAAAGTTGTACAAAATGTTCACAGCAGCACCATTTATTATAGCAGAAAGGAGGGAACAACTCAAATGCCCATGAGCTGACAGATAAAATGTGGCATATCATTACAATGGGATTATTTGGCCATAAAGAGGAATAAAGTTCTGGTACTTATTAATCATATGTGAGTCTTGAAGACATGATGCTGACTGAAAGAAGTCACAACAGACCACATATTTTATGGTTCCATTTATATGAAATGCCCATCACAGAAAATCTACTGTTTCCACAGAGACAAACACACAAATAAACAAACAAAAATCTCAGATTAGTGGTTACCTAGGGCTGGAGGAGTGGGGATTTGGAGTTAAAGTAAATGAGGTTTCTTTTTTGGAGGGAAAATATGTTCCAAAAAAGAATGCAGATATATAATATGATTTCATTTATAAATTGACAAGCACAGGACAGAACAGGTGATGCTTATCAAAGACATCAAAAGTCATGATAGTAGCCCCTGTGGGGGAGAAAGATAGCTGTTAAGAAGGAATCCTAGGAGGACTCTGGCATGCTGATATTGTGGCGTTTCTCCACCTGGATGCTGGTTACATGGGTGAGTTTTGTGGGAAATTTTTTTTAAATTTTGAGACAGGGTCTTGCTCTGTTGCGTGGTGTTTGTGAAAATTCCTAAAGGTGCATATAGTTATGTGCAGTTTTCTGTAGGTATAGGATACTCCAATAAAAAGACAGAATATATTTTATGATTAGCACTAGACCTTTTAAGTACCTAAACAAAAACAAGACACTATAGCCTATATATATATAAACAAATGGTGACCATACTCAGCAGGTCACCTCTTACGTGAACTTAATAGGAAAATAAGGCACTGAGAGCCTGTTGAGGGCAATACTATACTGCTATCTTATAAACTAAAAAACATTTATGCAAGCAGAGCTCAGTATCAAAATATTCAAAGGGTTGTTTGTTAGTAATGATGAGAAAATTATTATGCTATATATTATTAAGGTTACAGTGAAGAAAACACTAGATAGGAAATATTTATGGTCCTAATATTTAACTGTTTGACTTTAATAAAATTTATGTCTTAATGCTTCCCCAGATCTCTCTTGAGGGCATCCCATTTCATTGGATTTTGAGGTGAAACAAATAAGATTTCATGTATGAAAGGACTCTGAAAAAACCAAAAAGGTTAAGGAAATGTAAAATGTGGCAATGTAGTTCAAAATGAAATCAAAAGGCTTTGAGTGAAATTAAAAAAGCATTTTAAAGGAAGTAATTACAATTTTCTAAATGTTTCTTCACATAACACACAAAGCAGCAGTGATTTCACACTTGGTTGTTAGGCTTGTTGCTTATCCACATCAGAGGCATCTAATGGTTTATCATTTGTGATTCCTGTAAACTTTTTTTAAGCACAGAAAAGCCATTTAGTGTGAAACTGTATGTCATCTTCCAAACAGCCACTAGTAAGGAAACTCAAAGAGGACTTTATTCAACTTTAAATTCCACTAAATAAGGAGGGAGTCATTCTTGCAAGGCTCTGCAAGGATTATGGGTATAGTTATGCCACTGGGCCAGGTACTCCAATAACACATCCTTCTAGTCTATGTGTGCTAGCTGCAGAAAAGACACACTACAGGGAGTCTGTACACTACACACATATGGAATGGATAACAGTTCTTAGAATCATGTTTGTTGATGCTGTACCAGTCAAGGTAGTTTCTGATAGTGTCTTTTAATAGTCCTACCCATGATTTAACTGTTGAATTTTAAAGGAAAGGTAGTACCTACTATTCAATGCCCCAGCCCAAAGTGTTGGTATTTGTCTAAAAGGGAGAGGCAAAGGACAATACTAGAAGCATGAACAGCTATGCTAGGTTTGCAGCAGCATATAGGCTAACATTAGTTCTTAATATTGATGTTGTTTTTGTCAGTGTAATTTAGTCAACAGAGTACCAAGATTCTTTTATGGTAAAAAGATGAGCTTCTGCCTTGATTATCTTAAAAAAAAGAATTTTTAAAAAACATACATCATTCTGTTCAGATATGTGAGAACCAGGTCCACCCTCAGTTGATTTTAAAAATGATGAATAATTGACTCCTTTCAAAAATACTGTTTTACTGGGTTTTAAATTAAATTTCACAGTGTTTTGTTGCTCAAGAAAGTAATTAGGCAGTGCCCATAGCTCAGCAGGTAGGGCGCCAGGCACAAGTACCTAGGCTAAAAGGTACGAACCTGGCCCAGGCCAGCTAAAACAACAATGACAACTGCAACAGAAAAAAACAGCAGGGTGTTGTGGTGGGCGCCTGTAGTCCCAGGTACTTGGGAGGCTGAGGCAAGAGAATCACTCAAGCCCAAGAGTTTGAGGTTGCTGTGAGCTGTGATGCCACATCACTGTACCGAGGGTGACAGAGCAGTTTTTTTTTTTTTTATTTTGACTCTGTCTCAAAAAAAAAAAAAACAAAAAAAAAACCAAGTAATTAAAGGATGCCAGCAATAGTAAAAAAAAAAAATTTTTTTCTCTCAAATAATTACACAAAGAGCTCTTCAGAGGCTATAAATGTAATTTCATAAAAGAAAACAGGCAGTGTCAAGCACAATAATGAATGGTCTGAATGAAGCAGCATAATAGTTTACAATATAGCATATTAACATCACGAATACTTGAATTATAATATACAGTGTAGGCTAATTTTATTTCTCTTTTGTTCCTACAACTTAAAACTTAAAAGCAGGACTTATTACTGGTACTGAAAGGATTTGTATCTCTTTCTTTCAAATGGCAGACGTGAATCAGTCAATACCTGAGAAGTGGAGCTATCAGAACCTCCTGCATTAGCCTCATCAGGAGGGCCAACAGAGCCATGAGCAGCCAGTGAAACATTCCCTCCCAGAAATTCATCCCCTCGGACCGAATGGATGAGATCATTCAAATATTTATAGTAAAGATTGCTGGACAGAAACCCAGGCAAGAAGACCTGAAAGAGAGGGAAAATTCTGAAGTTAAATTCAAAACTAAAGCTTTATTTTAAATAAACAAATTTTACCTATAATTCTACCAGTTAACACTAAAGTTTTTATTTCTTGTTACGTTCCAAATACTGCCCCTTTTACACAGTTTACACTGTAACTAAAATTACAATGTGTACAATTCTGTTGTATTTCTCCCCCATAAACATTTGTCATGAAACTATTACACAGACTTGATTTCCTAGTGAGCAGAAAAGACTCCACAGAGTAGATATAAAACTAGATTTTTCTGGTTCATAATAGATATTAAAGTCTTTGTGCTGGACACAGTGGGACACACATCCTCCAGCTACTCAGGAGGATCACTTGAGCCCAGCAACTTGAGGATGCAGTAAGCTGTGATGCTGCTACTGCATTCTAGCCTAGGCAATGGAGAGAGACCCTGTCTCAATTTAAAAAAAAAAGGGTTTCTGCATATCAATTTTTACTTTTGACCCAATTTCCTTAAGAAAAATTACCAAGAGTTTGATTGCTGAGTTAAATTTTAACTTTGCTATATATGGCCACTTACTCTTCAAAGGGATGTTTCTTATTTGTATCATTAGCAATATAGCAAGGTATCTGTATTTCAGATAGGCATTCCAACACTGGGCTATGTCTTTACAAATTTATTGTTAAGTAAGTGTCTAATGCATTTAACAATTATTAATGATACTGAGAAAGTTCCCATGTTTATTATTTACATCTTCTACTACAAACTTTTCCTTCACAGAACTTATTTATGTCCATATTTAATATGTGCCTTCTTCACAGACTAAGCTCCAAAAGGCCAGAAACCACATTCCTTTTGTTTACCACTGTAACACCAATACCTAACACAGAAATACTCAGTTTTTGTTGAGGGAATCATTCCTATCTTCTTCCCACTAACTAACAGGGATAGTATTCCTAAAATTAGCGTAAGTTGCTTACATACATACATTCAATAAAAACAATTTTTGCATTGTATTTTTCTATTTTATTTTCCTTATTACCCAGAAAGTTTTCATTCTTTATGATACAGATCTGGACTCATCCTTTAAAATCATAAACATTTTAATTTTAATCATGAAAAAATTATTATCTCTGGATAAAAGCTGATATTCCATTCTGTTTACTACTAGCTTTTTGATTATTTAATTTTTATATGCAACTCTTCAATATTCTTAAAATTCAGTTTTTGGTGTATGGTATTATGTAAATGCACTTAATTAAGCTTTTCCCATCTGTATAAACATGAAACATATAAGCAGCATAACCTCATGGGCTTATCCTGGGCTCTACAATTCTTGGTAAAATCTACTTTAGTTCATTAGAAGAATAAATCATTCATAAATTTTAATACTTTATTATTTAGCTATTAGTCATAACCTTACAAGTGATAAAGAAACACAAAACTAGTGCTCCAACCCTGTTGATGGATACTGGTGAAATATGTAGATTATACTTAAGTTAACTTTAGCATGTATTGCTATCTAATTATCTTAAAAGATATGCTAGTTAATAATGACAATAGTAGGGTGGCGCCTGTGGCTCAGTGAGTAGGGTACCAGCCCCATACACCGGAGATGGTGGGTTCAAACCCGGCCCTGGCCAAAAACAAAAAACAAAAACAAACAAAAAAAAAGAAATAATAACAATAGCAGCTAACATTTTTTAATATTTATACTTTGTGTCAGGTACTATATTAAGTACTTTATATACACTAATTACTTAACTTCAATCCTCAAAATAACTTTGAGGTAAATCCATATTATCATCATTTCATAGATTAAGAAAAATGGCATTAGAGAATTTCAGTAACTACCCAAAGCCATTCAGCCTATAAAGATGAAGATGCATCACTTAACAATGGAGATCAATCCTAAGAAATGCACTGTTATATGATTTTGTTACCATGTTAGCATGATAGAATGTACTTACACAAATCTACGTGGTGTAGCTTACTACACACCAAGGCTATATAGTATAGCCTATGCTCCTAGGCTACAAAGTTGTACAACACATTACTGAATGCTGGAGGCAACTCTAACACAATGTTTAAGTATTTATGTATCTATTTATCTAAACATATCTGGGCAGCGCCTGTGGCTCAGCGAGTAGGGCGCCGACCCCATATACCGAGAGTGGCGGGTTTGAACCTGGCCCTGGCCAAACTGCATCAAAAAATAGCCGGGAGTTGTGGTGGGCACCTATAGTCCCAGCTACTCGGGAGGCTGAGGCAGGAGAATCACCTAAGCCCCGGAATTGGAGGTTGCTGTGAGCTGTGACTCCACAGCCCTCTACCATGGGCGATAAAGTGAGACTCTGTCTCTAAAATAAATAAATAAATAAATAAATAAATAAACATATCTAAGCCTAGAAAAGGGAAAGTAAAAATATAGTATAAAAGACTTCTTAGGGCGGCGCCTGTGGCTCATTGAGTAGGGCACCGGCCACATATACTGAAGGTGGCGGGTTCAAACCCGGTCTCGGTGGAACTGTAAAACAGAAAAATAGCCAGGCGTTGTGGCAGGCACCTGTAGTCCCAGCTACTCGGAGGCTGAGGCAAGAGAATTGCCTAAGCCCAGGAGTTGGAGGTTGCTGTGACTTGTGTGATGCCACGGCATTCCACTGAAGGCCATAAAGTGAGACTCTGTCTCTACAAAAAAAAAAAAAAAAAAAAAAAAAAAAAGACTTTTTAAGTGGGCTGGGCAAAGTGGCTCACACCTACAATCCCAGAACTTTGGAAGGCTGAGGCAGGAGGATTACTTAAGCCCAGCCTGAGTTTGAAACCAGCCTGAGCAACACTGTGACTCTGTATCAACAAAAAAAAAAAATTAGCTGGGCATGGTGGCACACTGAAGTCCTAGCTACCCAGGAATCTGAGATGGTAGGATTGCTTGAGCCTAGGAATTTGAGGTTAGAGCGGCTAAGACTGTGCCACTGCAATCCAGATAGCCTGAACAAAAGAGTAAGACTCTGTTTAAAAAAAAGGTAATAACCTGAACCATAAATGGAGCTTGCCCAACTAGAAGTTGCTTTGGGTGAGATAGTAAGTGAGTAATGAGAAAATATGAAGGCCCAAGATATTATTATAGAGCAGTGGTTCTCAACCTGTGGGTCTTGACCGCTTTGTAATAATAAAAATACATCATGGCATTAGGAAGGTTGAGAACCACTGCTATAAAGTCAAGGGTATCCAACCTGCAGCTTGAGGGTCACCTGCTAATTTTATGAGGACTTTTTTTGCTCATCTGTGGTATTGGACATCATGAAAAGTATGCACAGATAATTGCTAATCAGCTTTCATTAGTGTATTTAATGTGTAGACAACTCTTATTCTTCCAATGTGCAGCAGAGAAAAAAAAAGTTAGATACTTCTATGACATTACAAACACTGTACATTAAGGCTACGCTAGATTCATTAAAAAATATTTTTCTTGGGTGGTGCGGGTGGCTCATCGAGTAGGGCACCGGCCCCATATACCAAAGGTGGAGAGTTCAAACCCGGCCTCGGCTGAACTGCAAAACAGAAGAATAGCCGGGCGTTGTGGTGGGCACCTGTAGTCCCAGCTACTCGGGAGGCTGAGGCAAGAGAATAGCCTAAGCCCAGGAGTTGGAGGTTGCTGTGAGCTGTGTGACACCACGGCACTCTACCAAGGGTGATAAAGTGAGACTCTGTCTCTACAAAAAAAAAAAAAAAAAAATTTTTTCTTTCCTAATAAACTAATTTTAGCTTACTATAACTTTTACCTTTATAAGCTTTTAACTTTTAGACTTCTGTCGTAGCTCTTAGCTTAAAAAACATAAAAACAATGTTCAAGTATACAAAAATATTTTCTTTATATCCTTATTTTATAAACTTTTCTACTTTCAATTTTTTTTTTGCTTTTAATTTTTTTATTAAAAACTAAGACACACCCACATACACATTAGCCTACACAGGGTCAGAATCACCAGTATCAGTATCTTCTACTCCACATCTTGTCCCACTAGAACAGTGGTTCTCAACCTTCCTAATGCCACGGCCCTTTAATACAGTTCCTGTGGGTCATGACCCACAGGCTGAGAACCACTGCCCTAGAGGGTCTTCAGGGGCAGTAAATAACACTCTGAGCTGTCATCTCTTATGATAGCAATGCTTTCTTTTCGAAAACTTCCTAAAGAACCTACCTGAGGCTATTTACACTAACTTGATGTTTTGGGGGTAGTTTTTGAAACAGTCTCACTCTGTGATACCAGCAAGGGTGCAGTGGAGTTCTCACAGCAACCTCAAACTCCTGGGTTCAAGTGATTCTCTTGCCTCAGTTTCCCATGTAGCTGCAACTACAGGCACCTGCCACAAAACCTAGCTAGATTTTTATATTTTTAGTAGTGACAGGGTCTCGCTCTTGCTCAGGCTGTCCTTGAACTCCTAACCTCAAATGATCTTCCTGACTCTTAACTTGTTTTCTGAATAAATAGAAGAAACACTCTAAAATACAATTAAAAGCATAGTATAGTAAATACTAGGCCACCATTATACAATATGTACACGTAAAAGAATTTAACTTGCATCGCCTAAACCTACTAAAATAAAATAATACGAGGCAATAGGAATTTTTCAGTTCCATCATAATTTTATGGGACTGCTACTGTATACATGATGTGGTTGCATGACTAGACAGACCAAGCCAGACGTAAAGCCTCTGCTCTTCATCACGATGCTATCCCACTTCAACTTCCATGGTTCTGTATGTTCGGGGTTTTCATCTCTTACATTTTCTGAGTTCTACCAATAAAATTTCTTATAGTTCAATACTTTTTGAAGTTCTTAGTTACCTTCTCCATGGTGGTCCAGGCCTGACGTAATGGTGTTGTGAAACAGTTAGGGAGTGGCCCCCCTTCCCTGCAGATATTGGATTCAATTTCTAATCGTACAACATCATCAAATCCAAGAGGATGTGTGGCTTGGAGGGAGAAGTACCTATGGTAGAAAGACAGCTGAAGTAAAACCAAACTCCATAGCAAGTATAAGCAACTTTTGACACCTATTGCAGAGAATCTCATATGGGGTTACTTTTACTTAGTCTGCAGACCTAAACCACAGAGCTGGGTGATGATAGCCCTGCTCTAATCTGTATTTATTCTCCCTTCCCCAAAGATACCTGGGTCAACTTGCTACCTCCCTATCTGCCTGCCAACCGTCTTTAGCTCTTACCCAGCCCGCTCTGCTGTTCAGAGTTGTGAGAGTCACGCTACAGAGGAGGCATATTTAATGGGCACCTATTCTCTGGTCAGGACTCAGTAGAAAGAAATGGATTTACAAGAAAATACGACGTGGTCATTTTTTCCTAAGAGAGCAGAAAAGATCAATGCCCAAGAGACAATGACAACATAACACATAACAATGAGGCATGAGCAATAAACACAGAGGAATTCAGAACAAAATGGCACAGACGATGAAATGGACAGAGTTTATGTATTTGCATAGCATTAATAGGACTTGCTGATGATTTGGTGTGGAAAGAAAATGGAGTGACTAATATTGATAATTCAAAGAATTCCAACTTGGCAGGATCTACTGCAGCTAGTGTTTTGATAAGCCCATCATGACAGTGGGAGGATTTACTTTGATTTCCTTGCAGCACTCTAGGGGCTCCTATCTCCTGTTGGTGACAGAAATACAGAAAGGTTGATGGTGTATGATTGTGATGATGCATTCATAAGGTAATAAACAAACAAGGATTTATAAAGTCAAGTTGGCAAAAACAACAGTGCCAGTGGGATGTCATATAGAAATCTTCATTTAAAAATGGCTCCTAGGCTCGGCGCCTGTGGCTCAACGGGCTAAGGCGCCAGCCATGTACACCTGAGCTGGCGGGTTCGAATCCAGCCTGGGCCCGCCAAACAACAATGACGGCTGCCTGTAGTCCCAGCTACTTGGGAGGCGGAGGCAGGAGACTCGCTTGAGCCCAGGAATTGGAGGTTGCTGTGAGCTGTGATGTTACGGCACTCTATCCAGGGTGACAGCTTGAGGCTCTGTCTCAAAAAAAAATAAAAATGGCTCCCAATGTGAAAACAGGATCCAGAGGGAAAACACAGTCTCTGCTCTATGTGGTTACTGAGCTCCAGCCAGGACCCTCGTAGTTCTATTATTTTGTTCCAATTTAAAGAAAACTTTTTTTTTTTTTGAGACAGAGTCTTACTCTGTCACCCTGGGTACAGTGCAGTGGCATCATCATAACTCACAGTAACTTCAAACTCTTAGGCTCAGGAGATCCTATTGTCTCAGCCTCCCAAGTAGCTGCGACTATAGGCACCTACCACGATGTCCAGCTAGATTTTTCTATTTTTAGTAGAGATGGGGTCTCCCTCTTACTCAGGCTGGTCTCTGAATTCCTGAGCTCAAGAGATCCACCTGTTCTGACCTCCCAGAGTGCTAGGATTACACCTCACCTGGCCTAAAATTAGCATTTTCATAACAAAAAGTGAGTCTCCCATATTGTAATGAGTAAGTTGATTTGAACTTTCAGACCAAATTTTTTTGTTGTTGTTGTTGCAGTTTGAACCCGCCACCTCTGGCATATGGGGCCAGCGCCCTACTCCTTTGAGCCACAGGCACTGCCTTCAGACCAAATTTTTAAATGTACACACTTGATATTTCAACATCCATATATTCACAAGTATTCGATACCACTAAATAGAACATTGAAAGATTGCATTCCAGTCCAAATTGTGCCACTAACTTGTCCTGTGACTTTGAGAAAATCATTACCTCTCTGCCTTTATCCACAAAATGGGGAAGTCAGACTAGAACGCTAATCTGGCTATTCATCAGAATTACCTGGCATGTCTTCTAAAAATAAAACTCCTGGGTCATCTCTCAAACCACGGAATCAGATTCTCTTAAGGGAGAACTGGAAGTCTATTTTTAACAGGCTGCCAGGTGATTGATTCTGCTGCAGATGGCCGGGCATGCACCTGCAGACAATGTTCAGGGCCACTGGCCTAGAGTCCAGGAGTCCTCAAACTATGGCCCGCGGGCCACATGCAGCGGTGTGAATTGTATTGTTCTCATTTTGTTTTTTCCTTCAAAATAAGATATGTGCAGTGTGCATAGGAATTTATTCATAGTTTTTTTTTTTAAACTATAGTCCGGCCCTCCAATGGTCTGAGGGACAGTGAATTGGCCCCCTGTTTAAAAAGTTTGAGGACGCCTGGCCTAAATGCTTGGCTCTCTTCCAACCCTAACATCCCATGCATTTTTCTCCATTCTCACGTTTCTCCCTTACCACTTGCTTGTAGATCCAAACAACAAATTAATATTCTTTACAGAGTATGAAAAGTTAAATTAAAAAGCACTACTTATTATAGAGCTGGGTGCAGTGGTATCACTTGCCTAAACAGGTATTTTTACTTCTGTTCCCTGTAAGATTTTTTCCAACATTTTGTTTTTAGTAACAACTAATGAAAAACTGTTAACATAATTCATTTAGTAATGTGGTCAAGCAGATTTGCACCAGAAAATAGGATACACCCATACACAGATATTCAAGGCCCTTTACCATCTATTCCAATTAGTTTCATCTTCTCTTACATTCCCCACAAAGGTTATTCTTGAAATAACCTCATTCCCCAAGTTCTATGACTTTGCTTATGCCAATGCCTTCGCCTAGAATATTCTTTCTGGCTAGCAAAATTCAATTCATTCTTCAGGATCCAAGTCAAATTTCTCCTCTGAGAAATCCTCGCTAAACACCACATTGCCATCCTGCTTGACACACACACCCCTCCCCTTGCCCCAGCAGACACTTGCTCTAAGAACACACAAAGTTTACAGACAGTTTATTCATCTTAACTTACACAGTGTGTATCAAACCCTCTAACTATCTGAGTGATGAAACATCTGTCAGCAAAACTCACTTGTCGTAGAGAATCATGGCATCGCTCTGGGCCTCCTGCCCATCATACTGGCCCTTTTTGGCTGCGAGCTGAGACTGGAAGTTATCTGCTGCCAACCAGAACTGTAAGATATTCACTGCATCCTCCTTTTCCATGTACTAAGAAGCAAAGACACAAAAGGGAAAATAAGACTCTAAACAGATTTTTCTCACAATTTCTAATCTATAAGCTCCAAGTATTCAACTATAGGACATGAGCAAAAAGAGACCCAGTTCTTCAGTCAGCAGGTTGTTACACTAGTTTGAGAATGAAAAGTTTTAAATATTTTATAGGAAAAAAATGCACAATTGATCACAAAAACCCACCACACAGTTGGATGCCAACTTCAGTAATCTAGAATAAAAATTACACTAAACTGGATTACTAGTTCCTCTCTAGCAAACATACAAAGAATAAACTAACCACAACAAATTTTTTAGACTGATCATTCTCACCATTCCATGAGGAAAAAAAATTTTTTTTTTTGAGACAGAGCCTCAAGCTGTCATCCTGGATAGAGTGCTGTGGCATCACAGCTCACAGCAACCTCCAATTCCTGGGCTCAAGCGAGTCTCCTGTCTCTGCCTCCCCCAAGTAGCTGGGACTACAGGCGCTGGGCCATTTTTTGGTTGCAGCTGTGATTGTTGTTTGGCGGGCCCGGGCTGGATTCGAACCTGCCAGCTCAGGTGTACGTGGCTGGCGCCTTAGCCCGTTGAGCCACAGGTGCTGAGCCACCATGAGGAAAATTAACCTAAACAAATTATTGATTTAATTTACAGCAAAGAAAGGAAGTGAAAAAACAAATCAACTGTATTCTTGTGAAGAGAAATTTAAGGGTACAAGTCACTGCTCTTCTTTACTTAGCAGTCACTTGCTGAAGCCTAACAGACAGCATTACAGTCAACTGTACACCCTGAAGAGATAAACATACTCATTGTTTGCTGCAAATGCTTCACTGGGCAATCTTATCAAGCAGCTAAATTTAAAATGATGAGAACAGGAAAAAAATATTTACTATTTTCTCTCTTCTCAAGTCTGTTCTGAAAACATTTGTACACTGGTATCAAGTATCAAATTCTGTGGTTTTAAAATAACTCCAAACAATTAAAAACACGCATTCTCTTATAAGCAGTATGTTTTTCAAAATGAATTATTTTGCATTGAATTTTCATGTTCTCTTTACTCTGTCATTAACATACTCCTGCCATTAGAAAGACCTTAAAACAATAATAAATCTTTTAGAAATTATTCATCTCTTCTGTGTTATTTGCTATAAATGAGGCCCCAGCATTTATAGTTTAGAGGCTGGAATGCTCTAATAAGAGTGTGAAAGGAAATGTAGACTTTACCTCAGAGAAATAAAAGAGGGCTGACTCACAGAAGAGAATGTCAGCCAGGTAAACAGTTCCACTGGTCAGCACTTCAATCTGGTATTTACAGAAATGGTGACTTCGCAGAAACTCACTAAAGTGCCTGCACATGGACAAAAGGGAAAATTTGAGGGAACAACCATGGAAAGAGCTTAAGTAGGAAAAATACACTCTTTCCATGCTGTCCCTGTTACAGCGTAAGGCCTACGTCAACACTACCTTACTTCCCATGGTGTTTCTGATTGCTTTACCTGTATGTAACCTCCTAGTGACTTTGTAGCTCTTCTCTGACAATTTAATATATACTACCTCATATTACAGTAACTAAAGAACATGCCCTATATCTTTTATTAGGCTGTAACTTCCTTCAAGATAGGTCCTATACCTATGCCTTGGACAGAGTATCCTTTTTACTTAGCTTTTTTTTTTTTTTTAAGGGTATGCAACAGTAATTAATCTAAAAAACTCCAGAAGCAGTTTCAACCAACAGACGTGGATTTAGTTACAGTACTCATTAAGCTAAAAGCATGCTAACAGATTAGGATATCCATCTGAAGACATGCATTATTTAAATAATTAAATCAACTGTAATAGTCACAATCACTACAGTCTTACTCACCCCCCAAAGGATTTTGCAACTACAAACAAATTCTTTTAACTTAGGAAAATTAACATTACGAATGAAAATACTTTTATTTTTAATGAGTTCACATAATTCATATTTAAAAGAAACTATTAACCAAGACAGTTACAGAGTACTCTTACATGATCTTATAAATACTCAAAATATTTAAATCCTCAAAGACACTATGCTTTTAGTTGAGTGAAGCCCATTCTTTTTTTTTTTTTGAGACAGAGCCTTAAGCTGTCACCCTGGATAGAGTGCTGTGGCATCACAGCTCACAGCAACATCCAATTCCTGGGCTCAAGCGAGTCTCTTGCCTCCGCCTCCCAAGTAGCTGGGACTACAGGGACCCGCCACAATGCCTGGCCATTTTTTGGTTGCAGCTGTCCTTGTTGTTTGGCGGGCCCCCGAGCTGGATTCAAACCCTCCAGCTCAGGTGTACGTGACTGGCACCTTAGCCTATTGAGCCACAGGCGCCGAGCCGTGAAGCCCATTCTTAACACTGAACTCAAATTCCCAAGAATGCAAAGTTGAAAATATGAAACTAACTTACTCTTGTTCCATTGCACTAAAGACTATGGACTGTGCCAAAACAAAACAGTTGGGATCTACCTGTCCATCTTCTCCACAAATCTTTGCTGTAAAAGAAACAGAAATTAAATTTCTGCTAAATTCAAACTATATACATTAGTGAATCAAATTAGGAGATAATAGCAAAGGGATATAAACTAAAAGGTTTTATACAGAATTAAAAGAAAATATGGGTAACAGCTGATCTTGAGTTTAAAAAGTCCTTTAGAACATATAGGCAAAAGCAGAAATCAAGGGTTAACAACATAAAATTAATTTCTATAACATTAAAAACACCCCAGAACAAAATAAAAAGGCAAATAGGAAAAAAAAATTGCAGCATGTATGACAGTTAAAAGATTACTATTCTTAAAATACCAGAAGTTCTTACAAACTATTAAGAAATGTTCTAAAAGAAAAATAAGCAAAGGATCTTTCAAATATAACCTACAGAGAAGAAACATAAAATGTCCAAGATGAAAAGATACGTATGGGCCAGGTGCAGTGGCTCACGCCTGTAATCCTAGCACTATGGGAGAGTGAGGTGGGTGAACTGCTTGAGCTCACAAGTTGGAGACCAGCCTGAGCAAAAATCGAGACCCCCATCTCTACTAAAAATAGAAAAACCGAGGCAAAAGGATCGTCTGAGCCCAAGAGCTGGAGCTTGCTGTGAGCTATGACAACATGGCACTCTACCCAGGGCAACAGCTTGAGATTCTTTTAAAAAAAAAAAAAAAAAGATAACATATGCTCACTAGTAATCAAATAAAATAGATTAGAATAAGTAGGTACCGTTTGTCTAGTAAACTGGCACAAAGTTGTTTAAACAATACATAGGTGTAATTGTTTAATAATAACCAAGCTAGAACAAGGGCATTGGGAAAATGTACACATAAACTGGTACAACTGCTCTAGAGAGCAATTTGAATTTCTAACATAGCTTTAAAAACAACCTCTTTCAATCAGTAATTCTACTTCTAGAATTATAACCTAAAGAATTATAGAATTATAACCTGGATTTGTGAAAAGATTTATCTATAAAAAGTACTATCAAAATACTATTGGTAGAAATTTTAAAACATGAAGTAATTAAGATGACCAGAGTACACTGGGTTGCCAAATCCATTCAGTTCCCTGTCTTCATCTTACTTATCAGCATCACTTAATATCTGTGATCAGTCCCTCCTAACAATATTGTTCTCTCCTAGCTTCCAAAAAGAAAAATACACTCTTGACACATGGTTGCCCTCAGAAGGCCTTCTCAGTGGCTGTCACTTCTAAATCCGCTTTGCCTGTTTCTCCTCATCTGCTGGACTGCATTATGTTATATTATTATATTCTGACTGCATTAGGCAGGCACATCCCAGGACATCCCTAAGTGTCTGGTCCCCCTCATTGCATTCGCTCCTATGGTTAGGTTGTCCAGTTTCATCATTCCAAATCCATGTATATGCGGATGCCTTCCAAACATGCATTTCCAACCTGGGAGCTCTGTCATGAAATACTAATGCTGGTGTCCAACTGCCTACTTGACATTCAACTATTTGGATATCTAAAACTAAATCCCTGATTTTCCCCGTAAGCTATTACTACCACAGTCTTTCTTATCTTATAAATACCAACTCTACTACTCCAAGGTATTCAGTTTTTCTAAAAAATGGAGTCATACTTGATTCTTCTTTTTCCTCACACCACTCATTTCCAAACCATCAGCAAATTTTGTCACCTGTACCTTCAAATTATTTTTTAAATTTCACCACTTTAAGAATCTGTGGAATAGAAGTGGCAGTGAAAGCATAGTTTCTGGATCATTCTGAACCCTCACATAAGAACAGAGTACTCAAATAGCAGTATCAAAAACCCCAAGAGTAACACAGCCAAACTAAGAAGGTTGAGATACACGGTAACAGCCAAAGTAAAGTCTCCTTTGAACAAAACTCACTTGAAGCTCTATTAACATATTCCAACAGGAAGAGGGGACAAATAATTAGGGCAGGATTCAAAAGAATGAGGCTCAAAGAAGAAAAGTTGTAGCAGCCTATATAGCCTAGGGCTGGGAGGAGTGAGAGTTATGGGTAACACCTGTAGCTCAATAATGGCTCACCTTGGTGAAAAGGGCGCAGGGAGGGATTTAGCTCTCCTAACATGCATGAGAGAGCTGGAGAGATGAGAGTATTGGTGAATTGGCAGTCTCTACACCTGTGGTGTTGAGAGGCACGAGATCAGCCTTCTATTAGGCTGGAGAAGAAGGCAGTCAGGAGCGCACATTCTATCACGGACCCGCTTACTCTCACTCTGTCGCTTCTCTTGCCTGCAGAATGCCAGCATGGCGTTTCTCTGCTGAAGATTACTAAGCTCTGCTAAAGACTAAGATCTATTCTAAGACCACTTCACCCTCAAAAACTATCTCTCTCTCTCTCCTTCCTGCTGAGGTAAATAGCCCTCAGGCACTTAAGAGCAATTGTTCCTGAGCAAGGTAGCATAGCAGTCTGTGTCTGGAACTTAAGATAAGTCAGGGCCGGTGACCAACCAGTCCTGGACCCTGACCCAGTGGCAATGATAAAAAGTAACTTTCTTAAAGACATATGGGTAATTAACATTCCAAAATGCATAATAATAGACACTAGGATAGAAATTCCCTCATCTCCCTTGTTAATAAATGTCATCAACTTGATCCTTCCCTCGTGGGACTGCATCATTAATTTGATTGAGTTTAAGTAGAGAAAAACAGAAGTGCAGTGACATCTCATTTTTAAATGTTTTATTTGGCTCAAAACTCTTTCCTCCTTTCTTTCCTTACCCCAGACAGCTTTGTTACCAATTGGTACAGACTCCAAAAGGAATCAGTAGCCAACCAATGCCTCAAATGACCAAATCCTAATCAGAACTCCCCAGTTGCGTTGCAATGAAAAGTTGGTCTAGGCAAGTCCGCCAAGATGACAGCAGCAAATTTCCACATAAAAATAAAGCAACTACATAGAAAAAAACCAAAATCCCATAGAAACATCTGTTAATAAAGCTAAGTGAAAAGGTATCTCCACCCCCCTCCCCAAATAGGCAGATGGGAACAAACCATCAACAGCCACAGACCTATGTGTCATAGGGGCCTGTGTGGGATAAAGGAAAACGTGGGCAGCATCTGATGGACCCCAAAATAGTTAACAGGTGTTCACTGGAAAGTATCATGGTCCAATTTAAGAACACAGCTGAGACTAGAAGGGGTCTTGCTGTGTGCAATAATGAGTGTATAAAAAGTATCTATAGTAGGAACTGCAGAAGTCCCAAACTGGCATGCATCTGCTAGAAGTGGAATAACATGCTTTATTTCATAAATTTTTGATGAATAAAAATATAGAAATTAGTAGTAGAACTTGTGGGAATATACTAAATATCTGTTAAATGAATAAATGAACCACTTTTAACTGTGAATATAGGTCCACTTAAGGTCTTCCTGACAAAACACAGTAAAAGCTTGCATATTTACATTTTATTATGACCTACAGAGAAATATATTGTTGACTCAGTATACATATACATGTAAGTAAATGAGTACATAATGGAAACAATTCCCTGAAATGTTTGTTTGCCTTTATTACTCTAAAATGCTTTGATTTTTCTCTTCTAGTAAACTTTTTGTGGCAGGTAGGTGAGGACGTAAGAAAAGGCTGGTCCCATATGCAATATGAAAAACACTGCCAATATATAGCACAGTAGAAAAGATGCAGGGGTCTAATTTCAAATCCTGACTCTGCCAGAGTTGGGCTACCTTGGACAAAAGTGTTTCAGTTTCCTTAATTACAAAATAGTAACTGTATTTACCTTACAAAGTTCTTTGGAAAAGTAAATGAGTTTATCCATGGGAAGTGCTTAGAATATTGACTGGGACACAGTGAAAGTTCAATAAAAAAAAAATGTGTGGGCTCGGCGCCTATGGCTCACCCAGCTAAGGCGCCAGCCATGTACACCTGAGCTGGTGGGTTCGAATCCAGCCCAGGCCCGCCAAACAATGACAGCTGCAACCAAAAAATGGCCGGGCGTTGTGGCAGGTGCCTGTAGTCCCAGCTACTTGGGAGGCAGGGGCAGGAGACTCGCTTGAGCTCAGGTATTGGAGGTTGCTGTGAGCTGTGATGTCACGGCACTCTATCCAGGGTGACAGCTTGAGGCTCTGTCTCAAAAAAAAGAAAAAGAAAAAAGAAAAAAAAATTGTGTGCTATTTATTATTCTTGCTGTGATTCAGGTCAAAGTCAAAGAATGTGGGTCTAACATATAAAAAAGAAACTTTTTAAGTGAGCTACAATTAGATACAGTAGAACTTCCATAGTTGACCATCTCCCTACATTAACTATCTCCAGACTAGGCATGCACCACATGTGCCAGTCCTGCTGGCCTACTTCCCTATGTTGAGCAACTCTGTGTGTCGAGCAGGTGGTTATAATCCCTTGGGTGGTCAATCTATAGAGGTTCTACTATTCTGAAAGTATTCTGAAAACAGATGAGGAAGGGAACTATTATAGTCATGTTCATAAAAAATTACCTTAATCAATAACCAGGAATACTTTTTTGGCCACAATTTCTAGCACTACTTACCTATGATGTCATTTCTCATTGCTTCTGTAATTGGTATTGGTTTAGCAGCATCTGGTGATATATATTTGGTAAAAGTATTCACTGCATCTTGTTCTATACCTGCAAGGGAAAAGGGGACAACTTCAAAAATCAAAAAGCAGAACTAGAGGAGGCAAGATGGCTGACCGAAGCCAGCTTTACACAGAGGCTCCTGTTCAGAAGGAGAGTTAAAGGATAGAAGTTTAGCAAGAAAGTCGATGGTTTGGATCTGAGCCAAGAGAGAAGGTTGAGGAATGCACATCAACCCTGCTAAGATGAGCCGCGACCCCAAGGATACAACCAAAAGGTACAAAAATCCATGGCCAAGCAGATGGGAATCCCCTCCCCTACGAGAACAGCTTGTAGTATACTCCATACAAACAAGCAAGCAGAGTTCAATATCCTCCCGTTTTATCCCACGGAAGAGACCCTCTAAAAACCGGACCTCCTTCCCCTCCCAGGGTGCCATGGCACTCTCCTGCCAGGTATAAAACTATATGAAACTGCATATATTCTCTACTTGCAATTTCAAACTCCCAGCACTCCCCTCCACTCTCACCCTGAGGTCTGGAAGCCCCATGGAGTCCAGATTCTTGGGCATTTTCTCAAAGGATGTGGACAGGGCATGGGCTGTTGCTGATCTGTGCTGATTCTCTGGCACAGGAGAAAGGATAGGACGGTCAACCAAGGGGACCCGTACAGGAGTGGAGGTGCCCTGAGGCACAGGGCAGCAGCTCCAGCAGCAGGACCAACAGGGCTCACGCCCCTGGGAATATTTTGAAAGGAACTCCCAGTCTCTCTGGACAACCAGAGGAAGCCAGGCATCTTCTCTGGTGGCAGCCACTGGCAGAACAGATCTGGGACGAAAACACAGGCCCTGGGAGTAAAGGATATGCCTGAGGCGGTACTGGCCTGGGTGGAGCGCAAGGAATAGAATATGCAAGTGCAGAGACAGCAGACTCCCAGGGTGGGGCTGACCCTGGGGACTGCTTTACTGAGCTTCAGACGCACCCAGTCCTCAGGGGATCATAGCTGAGACAAAGACGGGCAGTCAGGGCTGGAACTGATAGTTGAGTGCCGAGTTCTGACCATTCGCCCCAATACAAATGGCAGCTGAGACAGGGCAGCAGCATAGACAGGGCTGAGTTGCTGAAACAGCATCCTGATCCCCAGGGGAACATAGCCGGGACAGAATTTCTGCAAAGTTGTTCTGCAGAAATTCTGCAAAGTTGTTCTGTTCTGTCAGCAACATCAATCAGGGGCAGGGCTGGAAGTGAGTGAACCACCCCAGCACCTGAGGTTGTAAGGCTTCACCTCCCTCTGCCAGATAGTGGCAGAGAGTGGTGGCCTGGCTGAGGAGACATAGATCTCCCTGTGACTCAGGGAGGCGCAAACTCCTGGAACATCTGCTCATTGGAGGGAACTGGATCACAGCCCTGCAGAGTTACCAGTGACTGGATATGAGAGGGGTACAAGGTGGGGAGGAGGCATCAACCTTCCCAGACTAATTTATTTGTAGGGTGGGTCCTTCTGACTTCACGGAGCACCAGAGTGAGTCATACGTGAGCTGCCAGCAGACCCCTGCTATCTAGTTGCCGGAGACCTTTTGAAGTCTCCCACCTGAGACCAGTGCCGAAAGGGACAACTGATTTGGACCTCTTGAACTGGACCAATCACCCGAGGACTATCCAAAGTGGTACCCTGGGTGTGTGATTGTGGGGAGGTTTGATTTTCCTTTTCCAATTGTGGCCTGTGAGGAGTGGGGTGACTCAATCGCTGTTATTTCTCCACAGCTGAGACTTCAACCCAGAGTAACTGATTCTGTAGGGTAAGATAGAGACCAGCTGAAAATAAGACAGAGCCACTTAGCCCCACCACACCAAGAAGGCCCCCAGTTTCTCAGGCCATAGCACTGTATGGGTCCTTGGCATAGCTCTAGGGGAAAAGGTACAGACTGCAGTCCAAGCTTTTGGGCAAAGGACTAGTCAATCACTACTCCTAGAGCCCCCAACCTAACTTCTCCTTATCTGCTCATCTAGCCAAACAGTGTAAAATAATCATGGGATGGAATCAGTGGAAAAACTCCAGTGGCATGAATAACCCAGTAGATCAACCCCCTCAAGGAATAATTTGGCGGACCCAACTGAAGATTCCATTCATATAAACAGATGGCTGAGATGTCTGAAACTGAATTCAGAATTTGGATTGCAAATAAGATCAATAGAATAGAGATAAAATTGCAATTAGAAATTCAAGAAGCAATTTAATAGTTGTTTCAAGAATTCAACGAATTCAAAGACAAAATCACCAAAGATTTTGACACATTGAGACAAGAATTTTGTAAAATTGTAATTAGAAATTCAAGAAGCAATTTAATAGTTGTCTCAAGAATTCAACGAATTCAAAGACAAAATCACCAAAGATTTTGACACATCGAGACAAGAACTTGCAGCCCTCAAAGATCTGAGAAATATAGTAGAATACCTCAGTAACAGAATGGAGTAAGCAGAAGAAAGGATTTCTGGCATTGAAAACAAAGTTTTTGAATGCTCCCAAATGTTCAAAGAGGAAGAGAAATGGAGAGCAAAAACGGATCATTCTCTCAGACAGCTCTGGGATAACCAATATTCAGAAAACCAATATCCGCCTTATAGGAATCCCTGAAAGCGATGAAGTGGCTCTGTTAGCAAGGCACAGAGGCTCTTCCTCATGAGATTATGAAAGAGAACTTTCCAGAGATGCCAAAAGATTCTGAAATTTAGATAGCAGTTTCAGAACCCCAACATGACTCAACCCGAATAAGGCATCCCCCAGGCACATCATAATTAACTTCACTAAAGTTAATATGAAGGAGAAAATTCTGAAAGCAGCCAGACATAAGAAAACCAAAACCCACAAGGGGAAGAATATTAGAATAACTGCAGATCTCTCTGCTGAAACCTTTCAAGCTAGAAGAGGGTAGTCATCAGCTTTTAATCTCCTAAAACGAAATAACTTTCAACCCAGGATCCTGTATCCAGCTAAACTGAGTTTCATTTATGATGGAGAAATTAAATACTTTAATGACATTCACGTGTTGAAGAAATTTGCCATAACTAAACCAGCTCTCCAGGATATTCTCAGACCTATCCTCCACAATGACCAGCTCAATCCTCCACCACAAAAGTAAACTCACTCAGAAACTTTTGATCAAATTCCAAATTCCACAGTGGCGAAAGGATTAAAAATGTCCACTGGACTTTCAAAAAACTTGATACCCAAAATTCTACCAGGCTTATCAATATTCCCCATTAATGTGAATGGCTTAAATTGTCCTCTAAAAAGGCACAGGTTGGCTGACTGGATACAAAACTCAAGCCAGATATCTGCTGCATACAGAATCTCATCTTGGCTCGGCGCCTGTGGTTCAACGGGCTAAGGTGCCAGCCACGTACACCTGAGCTGGCGGGTTCGAATCCAGCCCGGGCCTGCCAAACAACAATGACGACTGCAACCAAAAAAATAGCTGGGCGTTGTGGCGGGCGCCTGTAGTCCCAGCTACTCGGGAGGCGGAGGCAAGAGACTCGCTTGAGCCCAGGAATTGGAGGTTGCTGTGAGCTGTGATGCCACAGCACTCTATCTAGGGTTAAAGCTTGAGGCTATTTAACAAAAAAAAAAAAAAAAAAAAAAAAAAGAATCTCATCTTACCTTAAAAGATAAATATAGACTCAGGGTGAAGGGATGGTCATCTATATTACAGGCAAATAGAAATCAGAAAAAAGCAGGTGTTGCAATTTTATCCACAGATACAATAAGCTTTAAACCAACAGAAGTAAGGAAGGATAAAGATGGACACTTCAAATTTGTTAAGGGTAATACTCAACATGATGAGATTTCAATTATTAATATTCATGCACCCAACCAGAATGCACCTCAATTTATAAGAGAAACTCTAAAAGACATGAGCAACTTGATTTCCTCCAGCTCCATACTAGTCAGGAGATTTTAACACTCCTTTAGCAGTGTTGGATAGATCCTCCAATAAGAAGCTAAGCAAAGAAATTTTGGATTTAAACTTAACCATTCAGCATTTGGATTTAACAGACATCTACAAAAACATTTCATCCTAACAAATCTGAATACACATTGTTCTCATCAGCCCATGGAACATACTCCAAAATCGACCACATCTTAGGTCACGAGTCTAACGTCAGCAAACTTAAAAGAATAGAAATTATTCCTTGCATCTTCTCCGACCATCATGGAATAAAAGTTGAACTCAGTAACAACAGGAAGCTGCATACTCATACAAAAACATGGAAGCTAAATAACCTTACACTGAATGATAGCTGGGTCAAAGATGAGATTAAGAAGGAAATTACCACATTTTTGGAACAAAACGACAATGAAGACACGAATTATCAGAACCTCTGGAATACTGCAAAGGCAGTCCTAAGAGGGAAATTTATAGCACTGCAAGCCTTCCTCAAGAGAACGGAAAGAGAAGAAGTTAACAACTTAATGGGACATCTCAAGCAACTGGAAAAGGAAGAACAGTTCAATCCCAAACCCAGCAGAAGAAAAATAATCAAAATTAGAGCATAATTAAATGAAATTGAAAACAAAAAGATTATACAACAGATCAATAAATCAAAAAGTAGGTTTTTTGAAAAGGTCAATAAAATAGATAAACCTTTGGCTAACCTAACCAGGAAAAAAAAAGTAAAATCTCTAATTCCATCAATCAGGAATGATAAAGACAAAATAATAACAGACTCCTCAGAAATTCAAAAAATTCTTAATGAATATTACCAGAAACTTTATTCTCAGAAATATGAAAATCTGAAGGAAACTGACCAATACTTAGAAGCACACCACCTTCCAAGACTTAGCCAGAATGAAGTGGAAATGTTGAACAGGCCTCTATCAAGTTCTGAAATAGCATCAACTATACAAAATCTCCCTAAAAAGAAAAGCCTGGGACCAGATGGCTTCACGTCAGAATTCTACCAAACCTTTAAAGAACTACTACCTCTATTACTCAAACCTTTCCAAAATATAAAAAAAGAAGGAATACTACTCAACACATTCTAATGAAGCAAACATCGCCTTGATCCCCAAACCAAGAAAAGACCCAATAAGAAAAGAAAATTATAGACCAATATCAATAATGAATATTGGTGCAAAAATATTCAACAAGATCCTAACAGAATTCAGCAACACATGAAACAAATTATACACCATGACCAAGTGGGCTTTATCCCAGGGTCTCAAGGCTGGTTCAATATACGTAAATCTATAAATATAATTTATCACACAAACAAATTAAAAAACAAAGACCATATGATTCTCTCAATTGATGCAAAAAAGCTTCTGATCCCTTCATGATCAGAACACTAAGAAAACTGGTATAGAAGGGACATTCCTTAAACTGATAGAGGCCATCTACATCAAACCCACGGCCAATATGGTATTGAATGGAGTTATATTGAAATCATTTCCACTCAGATCAGGAACAGGCAAGGTCGCCCATTGTCTCCACTGCTCTTTAACATTGTAATGGAAGTTTTAGCCATTGCAATTAGGGAAGAAAAGGCAATCAAGGGTATCCATAGGCAGTCAGCTGGTAACTGGCCAGGTGAGGGGAGTGTCCAGCAACAGAATTATAAGGCTGTCTGCAGAGATCTGAAAAATA
>CAUYRH010011905.1:0-109876 GCA_963574655.1 Perodicticus potto | reverse complement strand
GAAGCCTATCTGTTGTGCCATTTCTCTTGTTTATTTCTCCCTGGAGCCCAGAAGGACCACTATTTTTCAACTTTCAACTACTAAATAAGGCTATAATTTATAACATTAAAATTTTACACATTGCCCCTTGCCCACTCCACTTTCTGTCCTTCCGTCAGCCGACACGAAATGGGGAGATTCAGAGTCTAAGAGAATCGGAACAGAAAGAACCTAAGTGGAAGCCAGAGTCTGTCTTAGGAAGGCAAGATGAGGGTGTCAGTCAAGTTTGTCTTTGTTTCTACCTCCACCCTCTTTCCCTCTCTTTCAACACCTATCTCCTACTAATCCCCTGTATCCCATGTATTCATGATGGGCTCCTTTTTTCTCAAAAGAGTAACTCATTCTTACTGAGGTGTCAGGACTTGCCTTAGTTTCAGCAGCTGTAAGAGAAAGGAGATTGGGCAGCTGAAGGTGCTGGCAGAGAGGCCCTGCTTCCTGGTTTGCAGATGGCTACCTTCTCCTTGGATCCTTAGGTGGCAGAGAGAGGAAAGAAGCAGGGGCATGGGGATGGAGAGAGAGCCATTCGGTCATTTTAAAGGGTACAATTCAGTGGCTTTTATTGTATTCAAAATATTGCCTGTAATCCTAGCATTTTGGAAGTCTGAAGTGAGAGGATTGCTCAAGGCCAGCAGTTTGAGACCAGCCTGAGCAAGAGCAATACCCCGTCTCTATGTAAAATAGAAAAATTGTCCAGGGATTGTGGTGTGTATCTGTAGTCCCAGCTACTTTACAGGCTGAGGCAGGAGGATTGCTTGAGTTCAGGAGTTTGAGCTATTAGTATGATGACACCACTGTACTCTAGCCAGGGCAACAGAGTGAGGCTCGTGTCTCAAAAATGAAAAAAAAAAGAAAAGAAAAACACAAAAAATTGTTGTGTAATCTTAACTATTATCTAGTTGCCGAACATTTTTATCACCCCAGAAGGAAACCTCTCTACCCATTAACAGTGACTCCCCAAGTCTCTCCTGGTAACCACCAATCTACTTTCAGTCTCTGTGGGTTTCTGTGCATTTACATATTCTGGACATTTCATAGAAGTGGAATCATATCACGTGTGGTCTGTTATAAGTAGCTTCTGTCACTTACTGTAATGTTTTCAAGGTTTATCTGTGCCATAGCATATATCAGTACTTCACTTCTTTTTATAGCTAAATGATATTCCATTGTATGAGTATACCACATTTTGTTTATCCATTCATCAGCCGATAGACATTTGGGTCATTTCCACCTTCTGCCTATTGTAAATAATGCTTCTATGAATATTTGGGCGCGAGTTTTTGTTTAGACACCAATTCTTAATGCTTTTTGGAATAATACACCCAGGACTAGAATTGCGAGATCATATGCTAATTCTACAAGCTGTTTACCACCAGGGACATTTTTGCAAACAAAGCAGGGTGATATTAAAAATTACAAGAGAATAGCAGGCCTAATCTGGGACTTTCCTGGGCAAATCAAGACAAGTAGGCATTCTTGCCCAACCCCACTCCCTTTTTTCTCTCCTGGTATTAGCCACTATCATGATGTTACATTTGATTTCTTTGAATTTTCGTAAACTTTTACTCCAAATATATCTGTGCACAAATTATATTATTATTTTGTATATTTTAAAGTTTTAATACTGCATGCATCATTTGCAGCTTTTTCTGCACCCAACATTATCCTTTGGGTTTCTTTGATGTTGAAATATGCACAGCTAATGTATTCATTTTGATGTCCATATGGTATTGCAGTTTATTTGTTCCTCTGCTGAAGGATAGTTAGCTTATTTTCTCATTGCGGCTCTTATAAACAGTGCTGTTAGAGCCACCCTGAAAGTATCTCCTTGGTTTTTTTATGTGAGAACCTTCTCTAGGAGTGAGACCTGGAAGGAGGGATGATGGGCTACGTGGATTATACACATTTTTTTTTTAATTGCGGCAAAATATACACAACAGAAAACTTACCATTTTAAGTGTCCATCTCCCGGCAGTAAGTACATTCATGGTGTACAACTGTCACTACCATCCATCTCTAGAACTTGTTCATCTTCCCAAATAGAAATTCTCTGCCCAGTTTCCAATTGCTTCCCCAGCCTCTGGCCAGTGCCATTCTTACGTCTTTATGGATTTGGCTACTCTAGGGACCCCGTGTAAGTAGCCTCATACATTATTGGGCCTTTTGTGACTGACTTATTTCACTTAGCATAGTGTCTATAAGGTCACCCATGTTGCAACATGTGTCAGAATTTCATTCCTTTAAAAAACTGAATAGCATTCCACATATCACATTGTGTTTATCTGTTCATCTGTTAATGAACATTAGGGTTTTTCTCCCACCTTTTGGCTATTGGGAATAGTGCTTCTATGAACATGGGTACAAATATCTGCCATTTCTTCTGAATATATGCCCAGAAGTAAAATTGCTGCATCATATAGTAATTCTGTGTTTAAATTTTTGGGAAATCTGGTTATGCCTATTTTAACTTTATCAGGTGTATCATAAACATGCTTATTTATTTTGCACTTTCCGTTTTTTGAAGGTCTTGCTTAGATTTAATCACAGGTGTGATTAGTGGTTTAAGGATCATGAACAGATTTTCGGTTCACCAAACATGCCGTCAAACTGTTTACTACAAGTGTTGTTCCAATTTTTACCAGCTCCATCTGTGTAAACACTGGTTCAGCTTTGAGCTCTTTAATTGCAGTCATACAACACTGGATATTTTCATGTAAAATACTCTTCCCCCATTATTTAATAATTTTAAGATATGCCTTTAAGACAAGTCACTGAGAAAATTGTAAAGCCAAAGTATTCTTTCTTTCTTTCCTTTTTTTCTTAGACAGAGTCTCAACTCTGGCGGCCTGAGTAGAGTGCTGTGGCATCATAGCTCACAGCAAGCCCAAGCAAGCTCTTGGGCTCAAGAGATCCTCTTGCTTCAGTTTTTCTACTTTTAGTAGTAATGGGGTCTCACTGTTGCTCAGGCTGGTCTGGAACTTCTGAGCTCAGGCAATCCTCCTGCCTCAGCCTCCCAGAGTGCTAGGATTATAGGCGTGAGCCATCACACCCAGTCTGTATTTTTTCTGTTTCTTTCTAAGTAAAGATACTTCACATGGACAGTGACACTTCATTGTTTGAGTATTTTCCTAGAGGTTTAAGTCTGGGCTGGATTTAAATATATTAATTTTTCCTTTTAAATACAATAAATTTCAGTACAATACTAGCTTTCTGTCCTAGTGTTAGATTCAATCTAACCCGTAACAATTATCTCCTACTTTTGTAGACTTCTATTCAAAGCCCCTTGCAGTTGCTGTTTCTGAAAAACACTGATTTGATTTTGACACTTTGGGGCCTCCATAGTAGGCTCCTTCCTCCTTCCCTTTGCCCTGCCCCTTCTTGCTCTCTCTTGTTGCACAATAGACCAGCATGCCTGACTGGACTGTGTCATGTTCAGTTGTGCAAGATCGCCCTTTAGCCTCACACCGAAGAAGACCCTGTTTCTAAATGCCTCTTAGCTGGGCGAACTGGCTGTGCCCGCTCAGCCGCTCCTTTTGGGTTTGTATCATTGGAACTGTGTGTGTGAGAGAGAGAGAGAGAGAGAGAGAGCGTGAGAGCGAGATTAGGTCATAGCTCAGTACGTGACGAGTCTACGTGGAATTGAAGGAGTATAATTGTTTATCCTTTCACTTAGAAAGAGTTGCTTCTGGTGGTAATTAGGACTGTAGCCTCGTGTCTCTGTTTGTTTCTGTCTCTGAGGCATGGTCTCGCTGGCCTTCCCTTTCCAGGCAGGTTTCTCCGCTTGTCCTTCTCGCTCTTCTGGAGATGCTCTTTGCTGTTCACAGCGAGTGAACTGTGTCAGTGGGGCGAGGCAGGAGGGAAGGGGAAGACTCGGACCTGTCCCTTTAGGGTAGAGTGTGAGCCAGGATGCAGTGATGCAGGGAGGGTGCAGGGGGTGTCAGAGGTCCTGCTCCGGGTCCTGCACTGCTTAGCCTTGAGGCCTTGCCATGTGTCTGAACCTCACCGGGCCCCAGTTTCCCCTTCCAGCTTTTAGATACTGGTTTCCTCATTTATGAAATGTATTCCTAATCCTTATCGTGCATCGCCTGCTGGTTTGTGAGAGTAAACGAAAATGTAGCAATGGATACAAATGCTTTGCATTGTTCAGCAAATATTTATTATATACTTACTGGTTACCAGGCAGGGTTCGGGGTGCTGGGCAAACAGTGGACAGACATCAAATCAGCATCTGGAGGTGTTGTTGCTGCTTCTGAGGCCCCTTGGGGACCTGCAGCAGGCTGAGCACCAGTCTCGGGTCCGTTGCTGGTTTGCTCTCTGACCTTTTAACTACTTCCTCAGCCTCTCTGAGCACAGAGTCCTTTTCCACTAAATGAAGTAGTTTGGTCATTCGTTTTTGGCTCTGATGGTTGCTTTGTAACTTGTGGAATCACTACTTTTGTGGTTTAGAAAATAATGACTGAGTTTCCTTGGTGAGGCACAGTGGCTCATATCTATAATCCTAGCACTTTTGAGAGGCTAGGATGGGAGGATTGCTTGAGGTCAAGAATTTGAGACCAGCCTGGGCAACGTGGTAAGACCCTCTTTCTAAAAAAATAAAGTTAGCCTGGTGTGGGGTAGGAGGATTGTTTAAGCCTAGGAATTTGAGATTGCAGTGAGCTATGTTCACATCACTGTACTCCAGACGCTGCTTCTTAAAAAAAAAGTTCCCTGATGATGCTTGGGTAAGGCCCTAAACTACATGATCCCATGAAGGAGAGGAATTTTCTAGAAGATTGTCTCTCAGACACCAATTACACAGTATCACGTACATGTCTGGCACTAATGTGGCCTATGTATGAATCTTTTGAGTCTGTGCCCTTTAATCCTTATAATTTTAAGAAAATGGAATTGTTTCTAAGTCTGTACAGAGTGGTTCGCAAGTGGCTAAGTAGGTGAGGAGTCTTATCTTACGGAGGCTTTAAAACATTGCTGAGACTTTGCAGTTACTGCCAGAGGTAATGGGTCACAAGCGTAGGTTACTGCCTCCTGCCAAAATTTCCTCAAGCACAGACCCAGGGTCACGCTCCTTCCTGCCCTTATGGCCAAGTGTGGCCAAGTGGAAACTTGGTGGGGAAAGATAGAGAGTGGGATGGACATGGATTGGGAGGAAAAAAGTAGAAAAAGGTGTGCCTCTGTAGTGAGCATATTAGATTTCTTGTTCTTTGATTGTCACCTTTGATATAGTCCAGAAGGCTCTTTCTCCCAAGACCCAGAATGAGGCACCATGATGGGAGATCCCGGTGTGCAACCTGGAGGCATGCACATTTAATTTGGCCCTCAGCTAGTGTCTAGCATTTAGAAATCATGGAATCTCACATGAAAATACAGATGCCTGGTCACCCCGAAGGAGTCAGCATATTGAGGACTTGGGGACCACCACCTCAATGGGGCAGGGAAGTGCTGTGAGTGGGGTTGCCCTTGGACACAGCCCTTGGAATGTGCAACCCCTGTTCTAGCTGCTCAGAGAAGGTTGGGGGAGCAGAGAGCTTTTCTGCAGCCTCAGACCTTTGTTCGACAGATGGAGAAACTGAGTCTCAGAAGGCAAACCCAGGCTGCAGTCCCTTTCCCCAAACTGTTGAGACCGTGCTCCTGGCTGGCACCTCTTGCCGCCTTCCAGCAGGTGGCAGTCGAGGTGCTGGTTTCTGTCTCTTCCCTGGCAGTCCTCTTTCCCCCTTTCCTCTGTGCCCTCTGTTGCTCTCTGTCTGTCAGGGTGCTTTTCTTCTTTGTCTCTCCCTCCTTTTGTTCTTTCCTCTCCCCTTGCTGTTTTCCAGATCTC
Source organism: Perodicticus potto (assembly GCA_963574655.1). Taxonomy (NCBI): domain Eukaryota; kingdom Metazoa; phylum Chordata; class Mammalia; order Primates; family Lorisidae; genus Perodicticus; species Perodicticus potto. Next base: position 104,025 of record CAUYRH010011905.1, on the reverse strand, counting down.
CTGCAGGCTGGGTGAGTATTTAGGGCTACTTTCCTTCTAGATGGCTCTTTTGCATACTCCGCTTCCTTGCAGCTGGGCAGGTCTCAGCTCTCTTGGGCCCAGAGCCCTCCAGCTCTAGTGTACGGGCAAGAGGCCCAGAAACGCCTTTGGAGTTACCCTACTCTCCTTGGGGGTGGGGGAGTGGCCACCACTCAGAGCGTCTCACAGCTCTGCAGAGGAGGAAGGCCCCTGGTCCTAGATATGCAGACTTCTTTGAGAGGCCAGGGCCTGGGTTCTATATTTTTACATAAGATTCTCTAAGCTTTAAATGTTGGTCACTAATTTAGAACTGTTTCCTCCGTTGTGAAATGTAAGCATGTCTCAGGCACCTGGCAGGTTTTGTGAAGTTGGCGTGTCACCTGAGCATTGGCACAAATCCCTAGACAGGGAACCTCCACCTATGCCCTCTCTGGGGGGTGAAGCTGTAGCCTAGGCCAGGTGAGGACACAGCTGCTGCTATAGCCCCAGACCTGCCAGGTGCTGAGCAGGCTCCAGCACCCTCTCCCAACTCCCAGGCAGGCTCCAGCACCCTCTCCCAACTCCTTAAGTGAAACCTTTATCTCTGGTGTGCGGGAGGCCCACTCTAAACCTTTGCCTTGGAGAAAACCGAGGAAGGATTGTAGTTCTGGGGAGGTAAAGAGCCCCATATGTTCTGCTCCCTAAGCGATTCCACAAGAATGGTGGCATTGGATCAGCATTTGCTGAGTGATTGAGGGGATATTCATTTCCTGATGGGACTTTCCTCCATGCTGGAAGAAGACCTGGGGTCATAGCCAGGAGGCTTGACAAGGCCTGGACACTAGGTGGCTCCACTTCCTTCAGGCTGAAGGCTGGGCAGCCAGAGGGTTGACAGACTAGACCTGCGCCCACTGCGGCTTCCTCCTTCCCTGTTTCATTATTCATCCAGCAACTACTGTTTCCCAGCAAGGTGCTGAGGGCTGGATTGATGCAAAGGTGAGTAATTCAAAGCTCTTTGTCCTGAGGGGCTCACAGTTAGTGGGGAAGAGACATGGAGAAAACACTTCTCACATATATTGAAATCATTTATGTACTCAGAGCTGAGGAAGCCAGAGCAGAGAGGTCAAGGGAGATTTCGCGATACAAAATGACATTTGAGCGACATTTTAAGATGCAGTTTGCTGCGTGGTGAAAGGCATTCTAGGAAGCTAAAATAGCAGGTGTGAAAAACAAGATTTGTGGAAAAACATGTCTGGGTAATGGTGAGAAGTTGTGGCTTTATGAAGAAAATTGGAGAAAAGAGCAGGAGCTGAGCATAAGAAGAAACACTGTTCAGATATTGATTCAACTGCTTTAACAGAGACTGAAATATTCAGTAATCATGGCCTCACTGCAGGAGCCATTTATTTTTTTCCGCTCTTCGAAGTCTAAATGAAGCCTCTCTCCACCAGGTTTTCCCGGGCAGCCTGGGCTTCTCTGGCCATCTCCTGGGCATTGTCTTTGCCTGTGACATTGAAGATGGCTGCAGCACTAGCCCAACTCTGCAGCTGGACAGGTGGAAAGAGCACAACTTGGACGTTCTATTTTCATTTTGTTCACCAGGCACGTGGACATGCCTTACTGCTAGAAACTAGTTCTTAGCTGGGTGGCCATGGGCCTATCCACGTCACGGGGGTTACGTTACCAAAAGGAAGAAGCAGAGATTGGATTTGAAGAAACAGTCAGTATCCTCTGCCCCTAGGAAGGTGCAGGCTGGATCATGAAGCCCTTTATAGAGAGCTGGGAGGTTTTTAAAGGAAAGCAATACCACAATTAAAAAGCACCTTTCTACCTGGCATAGTGACTCACCCATAATCCTAGCACTCTGAGAGCCAAGATGGGAGAATCACTTGATCTCAAGAGTTGGAGGCTCGGCGCCTGTGGCTCAACGAGCTAAGGCACCAGCCACGTACACCTGAGCTGGCAGGTTCGAATCCAGCCCGGGCCTGCCAAACAACAATGACAGCTGCAACCACAAAGTGGCCAGGTGTTGTGGCGGGCGCCTGTAGTCCCAGCTACTTGGGAGGCGGAGGCAGGAGACTCGCTTGAGCCGAGGAATTGGAGGTTGCTGTGAGCTTGATGCCATGGCACTCCATCCAGGGTGACAGCTTGAAGCTTTGTCTCAAAAAAAAAAAAAAAGAGTTGGAGACCAGCCTGGGCAAGAACAAGACTCCATCTTTACAAAAAATAGAAAAATTAGCTGGGTGTTATGGTGAGCGCCGGTACTCCCAGCTACTCAGGAGGTTGAGGTTATAGTGAGTTATGATGGTGCTACAGTCAGGACAGTGGAGCAAGACTCTGTCTAAAAAAAAAAAAAAAAGGAAAGAAAAGAAAATTAACAAAGCTTATACTTTGGAAATAGGAGTACTTTATTTTTCATAAAGTGTAGCAACCTGCTGGGTGACCATTCCAACAGGTTGGAAAGCAGAGTCCAGGCAGAAGCCAGGCCTCACAGAAGAGACAGAAGGGAACAGGATTTTATATTGAGTGAGACTGTCAAATCCACAAGGCCAACAAACTATGGAGGCATCGTGAGTATTGATCATTTCCTTCAGTGATCGTGAAGGGAAATCATGGTCCATGTGTAGTGCCGTATCGCTCTCATCCTGACATGTCCAGATTCAGTTGTAAGGTGTTTCTGGGATTCCCTTGGCCAAGAGGGGTCCATTCATTTAGCAATGGGCTTAGGATTTTATTTTTATTCCCACCAGCGACTATGAGGGCTGTTACAGTAAGTGGGGAAGGAGGAGATGCTGAAGGGCGAGTCTTCCTGATTGCCCTGCCCTGGTCTTTTGATGATTGGCAGGCTGGGGGTCAGTGGGGGTTCTGGACTGTTGTTACTACAAATCTGCTAGCAGCGTGGACCTTTTAAGGCTTGAGTTCAATCAGGAATTTGATGCCCTCATTTTGAAACTTATCTGAGAACACATTTTTATAGCTTGTTACTAATGTGAATTGAAACTGTGAAGAAGTGAAGACCACAGAGAGCATAAGGTTTCCTTTCCTCCAGGGTGGGCCAGCAGTGTCCATTCACACCAGGAGCTTGAGTAAGCTTCAGCGGGGAGGGGGGCAGTGCTGTCCTACTCAGGCCACTGACCCTCCATGGTTCTATAGGTAAGCTACTTCAGTTCTTGGCTCTGTTTCCTGGGCTTTAAAAGGGAAAAATCATTTCTTTTTTTTTTTTTTTGCAGTTTTTGGCGGGGGCTCGGTTTGAACCCACCACCTCCAGCATATGGGGCCGGCGCCCTTTGAGCCACAGGCGCTGCATGGAAAAATCACTTCTACAATTCCCTAATTTTTCAATGTATTTGATTGAGCGTCCCTATACATGCGGGAAGTCGTCTACCTATTTAGAACAAAAACTTACCTGATGATGATATCCTGGGAACTCCCTAGCTTTTTACATGTACCCTCCTGGGAGATGAGCAGCAGGTGGCAGAGAGAAGAGCATACCTTTCATTCGGACAAGCTGAGGCTGCTGTTATGGGATCTGCCACTTAGTTATCAGGATGACCTTGACCAGAAAGATATTCCACAGCCCCTGTGCATCTCCAAGATAAAGCAAGTAATATCTGTGTCCCAGATTGCTACAAGGGACAGAGAATGTATGAAGACATCTGGCTTGGAGTTGGGCACTCTGACAGCATCTCTGGGGAATTATTGAAGCCTCCATATTAGACATACCTGTCCTCAGGCCATGGATACGTCTTGTCCATGAGGCATATGCGGTGTCTACTTCCACAGAGGGTCCCTGGGGCCTCTGGCTTTGGGGCCAAGGTCAAGGAGAGCTCTATGGTCTGTCTGTATAATCCATTCCTGTGCCCTAATTCTATGGACCTTCCAAGCATCTGAAAACTTGTTTATGTCGCTACCCAAAGTATAGATAAAAGTCAAATACACAGAGTTTTTTAAAAAGGCATTTTGGCACAGCCTTACCTTTTGATACTTTATCTCACTGGTCATGATGTGCTGTAAGGAAAATGATATCTCTTAGGCCGAAGGACCCACACTGTAAATAGGTTGACCTTCAGGCCTGGAAATGTGGAGAGACAGGTTAAGTCTCAGCTTTTGAGCGTGGAAAGCAAGTGATGTGTTATTCTTAGAAGGGATTTTTCTTTCTGGAGTCTGTTGCCTTCCCCACCACCAAATAGCATTGACACCAGAAGATTCAAGCATGCCGTGTGGGTGTGTCATGTGGGAATGTGTTGGTCCCCTGCCTGTTCTTCTCAGACAGTCTGGGACTGCCTTTTGTGGAGTTGCTATGGAATGGTGGTTTGATCAGACCCAGGTTGAGCCAAGGGTGCTACCAATTGGGCATCAGCCTTCTTTGGCCCCATGTCCCCTCAGCCACCTGGTGGCATTTTATAGCTGTGAGGCCTTTCACAGAGATGAGCTTTATGTACTCTTCCCTTGATGATGAGAAGAGGAAATACTTGCTTATTACAGACCCATTTCAAACCCTGTGGATGGTGCTTTGTAAAAGTGGGAAAGAAGAAATAGAGAAATCTTCTGTCTTGAGTTGGGCCGTAGCTCTGTCCTAGGGGAAGACATAGCTTCTGTTCCTGGCAGACCTTTGCAAAGTGACAGAACTAGTCTGGTCTAGGAGGTGAGGGAACAACTAGGCATATAGGTATTCATGGTCTGCAGAGTAGACCTCACCCTCCTGCAGGAGGGCAAAGTTGAGGAAGTGGGAGGGTCTGTGCACCTTGTGGCAGAAGTCTTTGGGGTTTGCCAGCTGTAGCTCATACTTCATGTTAGGATCATACCGGACACCCATAAAGTTGTACTTCCATGAGGACTGGGCAGGGACCATAAAGAAGCCAAGGAAGCAGTCTGACAGCAACATCTGGACCCTTTCATAGTGTGAGGGTAGGTAGCCCTAAGGGTTGTTGACCTTGTTGCTGCCCTTGTCAGCCCCATTCATAGCCACTAGGGGTCAGCTTGTAGGCTGTCAGTGTTCAGGAACCTGGTGTGAAGCTGCAGGTGATGATAATGGTCTTCTCGCCATCCCAAGATGGGTTGTCAGCCATGATTTCGGCATGAGTGGCAACATCTTGGGGTGATAACTGGGGGGACTCATTGGGCTGAGTGTGGATCCAACCTAAGGGCTCCATCTCCTTGAGGTACTCATGTTGGGGCAGCTGGCCAGGCAGGTGCACAGTCTGATGAGTGCCCCACTGTGGTACCGTCACAATGCAGCGGATCTCCTTCACCTACAGGTTATCTGGTGGGCTCACCCCATATAAGTATCCTGCAATTTGGGCCCGAAGGTCAGATATGCAGATAAACTTCTTAAGTACATTCTTGGGAATGATATAGGTGTAACCAGTCTCCTTGATGTCATCAGATGAAACATAGATCTGATTGGTCCTCAAGTGCAGATTGGCAGCAGAGATGGCCCTGACCCTCCAGTCTTTGGTAAGAAAGTCTGGGTCTCGTAGTTGCTGGTGGTAGAGATGATGATCTCGTCGCCATGCTTGTTGACAGTGCCAGTCTGTTTAGCAGTCAGCTGTGAATGTTCCTTGGTCTGCTTCTCAATCTCAGCTATCTGCTGCCGCTGCTGTGATGGTGCTGAGATCTCCATACCCAGGATAATGTCTCGAATTTCTGATTGTGGCAGTGATGCCACATTCACATTGTTTTTCTTGCCATAGTTGGCCAGGATGAGATCCTTGAGCTGCACCTCCACCTTGATCCACTCCTCATCTGTCAAAGTGGGCCAGATGTGATGTGGTTCTGTGATAGTAGTCTTATCTGGCTTCAGGATCACCTTCGCCTGGTCACTGTTTACATGTAGCACACGAGGAATCAAGATGAGACAGGAGAAACCTGTGTAAGATGAAATAGTCTTTAGCCAGTCATCATAGAGGTTGAAGAGAACCATCTGGGGCTCAGTGGCTTTAAGGATTAGATCCCCAAACTTTTCCACCTTTAGACAAGCCTGGATGGGGAGCTGAAGCTCTGATCCTTTGATTACAATATTGGGTAAGTCCAGCAAGTGCACCTCCAGTGGATCCAGCATGCCCTTCCTGGTAACAGTGATCTGTTTGGGCTGCTCCTCCACAGGCAGAGATCAGATCAGGGCAGCCATCTCCTCAGCTGTCTTCCACTTAGCCAACTGTCCCAAACGCTTTTGTCCAGCCCACACAGATGTGTGGATTATCTTGAGGAACAGCTGCCCTGTCCGTGGGTTGAAGTTGAAGATGGCCCCATAGATGGGCTTGGTTGTCAAGTTTCCTTCAAAGGTCTTGTGGATAGTCACTCTGTAGACATTAGTGTCATCCACAAACCAGATAATCTGGCTGGAAAAGAGCTCACCCTAGTTCTGAGAGGAGCGATAAGACTCAGTGAGCTTTGATGAATAGAGCTGCAGCCCCTGGTGGATCCATTTACATAACACATACAAGACAGGGTTTGCCTTCATGATCTTGGTCATGGCTGGCTGTATAAGAGGCTTGCTGCCTGGGAACCAGTTTCTGTAGGCACTGTGCAAGTTATAGGCCAGGTCAATGGCTATGAGTACACCTGTGGGTGAGGGGTAGATACTCATGTTGTCTGTAGTCCAGGAACTTGGCCCAGGAGTAACTCTCAATGTCATGGGAATCAGTCTCCCCAGCACAACTGGATGTCAATCCAGTACTTCTGAGTGGTAGTGCTGTCCATCATATCCTTGGAGTAGGCCAGCAATGAGGGGGCGGGAGACATTCCATTTTTAGGAGGGAAACAGCAGTATATCTGTACAGGAAGAGTTCATCTTACAGGATTTTCGGAGATGGTCTGTTTCCTTTTGTACTGTCTCAATTTCCAGTGCATCCGGTTCTTGGTCAAACACCTGACACAAGTCCATAACGATACTCTCATGGGTATTAGCAGCAGCAGCAGCAGTGGCAGCCTCTCCCAGGGCTGTGGGCTCCCTCTCAGGGGCTGAGGGAGTGCCTGTGAGCTGTCAGCCACTTCCCTCCCAGCCCTGGTGAGCTCCAAATTGGTAGGGGAGAGGGGAGAGTGCAGGAAAGTCCCTTGGTACAGTCTCCTCTTCCCCTCCTCCCCCCCACCCCCACTCCTTACTACTTCCCCCACCAACCAAGGAGCCTCCACAACTAGAGGAGGAAGAAATGTTTTCTTAGGGGAATTAACTAGGTTTTAACGGTTTGTTTCTTTTGCTCCTCTCTTCTTCCTATCAGACTTGACCCCACACATACCTATTCCCCTTTGTTGTGTTGACAGTGGCAGGGGTGGCAGAGGACAAGAGTAACCACTGCCCTTACCCCTTCTCCTCTCTGTAACCCGAGCCCTGTCCTCCTAGGGATTTGTGAGCCATTCCCTTGATGGTCCCCTTACCAGGCCTCCCTGCCACTGTCTGCTGCCCCTCCCTGGGGATTGGTGCTTTTGTTTGTTTGTTTGTTTTTTCAGGGGGAGGGAGGAGAGGAAGGAGTGGAATCAATCTGTCCTAGAGAGGGAAGGAGGTGAGGTGAGATTTGAGACCAGCAGAAGCTGTATCTTCATTAAGGTGGGGTTGTTTGGTGTCAAGCCCTAAACATACTGCTTGAGAATTGGTTGGGGGGATGGGGGAAGTCAAGGGAAGCAAAGGAAGGAGCCAGGAGGGGCCAGAGGAATGAAAGGATCCAGGGACTAGAGGTGCTTCCTGGGGTTGGGGGGGAATGCAACCACAGTATCTCCCCCTTCCATCTTCCACCCCAGCTCTAGCCCTGCTCTTTTCTTTTCATCCCTCGTCCCCATGGTAGAAGCTTTGGCCCTGGCCATGTCATTGTGTTCCTGTGTCCCCTGAATGTTCCCCACCCTCTGCCCCCTCCTTTTGCGTGGACCCCATTACAATAAATTTTTAAATGAAACCTGAAAAGAAAAAAAAATGTCTGGTCTGGTCTGGTTTTTGGCTAGCTGAAATACCAAGTGTGCTTGCTGTGACATTTCCCATTTTAGACAGAGAAGCCTTAGCATTCGGGTGTAGTCGCCCCTGCAGGACTGAACTGTTTCCTTCCAGCTCCGAGTAAAATTCTGAATTCCCTCACTTTCTAATTATTAACTCTTTCCTTAGCTCTTTGAAAATCTATGCTGACTTCCTGAATGGAAGTGTTCTATGCCCATGTTCTGTGCAATGTATGAAGCTTTGCATATTGAATTGAGTAAGGAAGGGTGGGGTGGGGTGATGGGAAGTTGTGGGATGGGTGGGTGCTGACAGGTGTTTTTAGTGGGCTCCTGCCTGACGCATGATGATTCACAGCTGTACACTCTCTTCCTGTGAGTCCATATTTCCCCCTCTGCTTTGTGGCCTTCTTATTAAACACAAAGGAGACAGGGATTTGGTGGCTCTCTGGCATAGCTGTTCTTGTAGGCACTGGTGTCTGATGTACTACCTGGGCATGACCAGGCCCTGCAGGTACTGCCTTGCTGCTTTCTTGGCAGAAGATGGGAGAGCAAGGAAGGGACTGGTCCTCCCGGCTGTTCCTGCCTTGGTTCTCTAAGGAATCCCTGCCCTAGGCCCTTCCTGCTCTGACTGACAGCTGCCTCCTGGGGAACACCCCAGGGGCTTCACCCTTTGCACTCATTTGCTCCTCTCGCTCCTCCCATCTCCTTTCTTTCCTCTTCCCTCCCCCCACTTGAATTAAATTGTGTTTTTTTCTTGTGTAGGTATGTAGAAGTTTATCTACTGGTTTCATATTAGTATTTAGGACATTTGATACTTGCTTTGCTATTCTTGTGATACTTTACAAAGGAGAGTGTTCTTCAACTCCATCCAGTTAATACAAAAGATGTCAAGTCTTCCATCTTTTTATGGCTACATAGTATTCCATGGTATACATACATACACCACAGTTGACCCATTCATGCGTTGATGGGAAAACACATGAAAAAATGCTCATCATGAGTAATTATCAGAGAAATGCAAATCAAAACCACCTTGAAATATCATCTAACCCTACTGAGAATAGTCCACATCACTAAGTCCCAAAGCTGCAAATGCTGGTGTGGTTGTAGAGAGAAGGGAGCACTTTTACACTGTTAGTGGGATTGCAAAGTAGTACAGCCTCTTTGGAAAGAAGTATGGAGAGTCCTCAATGAGCTAAAAGTAGACCTTCCATTTGATCCACAATCCCATGTAATAGGATATTAAGAGTAGCTTTCTTCTAGTCCCTACCCAGAAGAAAAAAAATCATTTTGCTATAAGGACATTGCACTAGAATGCTTATCACAGCTCAATTTACAATTGCTAAGATGAGGAATCAAACAGTGTAACAACTTTGTTGAGAGTTGAGTTCACTAGTATTCTTATCTTTTGATTGGTTTTCCTTTGTTGAAGACTCATTCCTATAACAAAAGGGTGGGTTAACTGTCCACTCTTATCCAACTGTGTGCACCACAGTGTTTGGTTTATTTAGGGGTTGACAAGAGCACCACTGTTCCCATGAGCTGTTTCCCATCACAGGTCCCGAATGCTTTATGCAGAATGTGCTGATACACTAGATGAAGTCAGAATTAGTTGATGAATAATTTTCAGTCACCCATTAGCATTTTGTTGTTGTTGTTGCTGTTTTTGGCCAGGGCTGGGTTTGAACCTACCACCTCCATTATATGGGGCTGGCGCCCTACTCCTTTGAGCCACAGGCACCACCTTCCCATTAGCATTTACTTAATTCATTTGCTATATTTCTCCTTTGGTAAGTAAGCACTGGGTGAAGAAGCAGGATAAGATCAGTCCCTGTCCTTGGTTATGTTTGCCATGTTGTCTTGCTTGTGATTAAATTGAAAGGCCTGTACGAATGTGATTGGCTCACCACCATAGGTATTATAGTGCACCCTGAGCCAGGGGCTGTGTGGTAGAGGTGGTGGATTGAGCACAACTATGTAGGGAAGTTTGCCATCTCACAGCAAGATGAGTTGGATACTACAATACCCAAAAGAAAAAACTTAATAAAAGTGTAACAGAAGTTCTGACAAAATGCTATATGAATATATAAAGGGGAAGAGATTAATTCTTCTTAGCGTGCTCAAAACACCTATCATGGAAAAGGTAGTAATCATGCTATGGCTTGAAGTATGGGCACCTACTGGTGTAATTGCCAGAACCCTGTGAGAGTGTAAGTGTTACACAGGCAAGCCTGTGACTGTTGTATTCATTATTGTCTCCTGTGCCTATGTATGGATGGATGGAAGGAAGTGTGGATAAATGAACAGATGGATGAACAAATTAAACGAAGGTGAAATTCTAGATAGGGGGATAACCTGAATGTTAAGAGTGGCAGGAAATGGTTAAGGGTATTGGTGAAATTATAACTGGTTTGGCTTACATGAAAAGTGCTTGAGAGACAGTGGTCAGAAAAAATTGGAAGAAAGAACTCAGATGATGAAGGCTCATGAATTTTGGCTTTTCTTCCCAAATAGTGGACACTAAACAGTAGAAACTATCTTGGGTACGTGTTGGTGTAGTACACATACATGAATTTAAGTTTTCTTCAGAAACAGAGTCTCACTCTGTTGCCCAGACTAGAGTGCAGAAGTCTGATCATCATTCACTGTAGCCTTGACCCCTGGGGCTCCAGTGGTCCTCCTGTCCTAGCCTCCCAAGTAGCTAGGACTACAGTTGCTCACCACCATGCCTGGCTCACTGTTATTTTATTTTTTGTAGAGACAGGGTCTCTCTGTGTTTCCCAGACTTGTCTGAAGCTCCTGGCCTCCAGGGATCCTCTCACCTCAGCCTCCCAAAGTGCTGGAATTATGGGCATGAGCTACTGCACCTGGCCTTCGTAATTCTAAGAGTAGAATTTAAATATGGAAAAAAAGAAAAGATTCCAGATATGGCCTTTTCTTGCTTTTCCATGCTGTAGATAAGTTGCTGAAGACTCCTGCTACAGGCCATAGTTTAGTTAACTAGCAGTCCCAAGGCCATAACTAGTTCCGGGTGCTCATTTCTTGGTCTTTTCTCCAGATGTGTGCAACAGCACCGACCTTCCAGAAGTCGAGATCATTAGCCTGCTGGAGGAGCAGCTGCCCCATTATAAGTTAAGAGCCGATACCATCTACGGTTATGACCACGACGACTGGCTCCATACACCTCTCATTTCTCCAGATGCCAACATCGACCTCACAACTGAGCAAATTGAAGAGACACTGAAATACTTCCGTAAGTAGTTGCTCTTTCGTATTGTGAGATTGGTATGATGATCAGCCCCTCTCAGCCATGGCCTCTAATGAGATCACGTACTGGTTAGCATGTACTTTGGCCTGCCCTCTCGGGAAAGGTCATCAGAGAAATGTGACTATCAGGGTTAGACATATAATAGGTCTTGATTTTAAATGTTCTGAAAAGAAATTTTAGAGTAGGAGGACCAAATATGATTTTCATTTGAACCAACTTTTTTTTAACTGTACAGAAGAATTTGAAAATGCTCTCATTTCCCCTTTGTGTGAAAAGTACCATGTTAGTCCTCCATAATGCATTTAATGTACACAGTTATGATTTAATTAAAAAAAAAAGAAATGTTTATTAATAAGGAGTGTGTCTGTATTTAAAACCAAAGGTATTGAGAACGGGCACCTCCTTTATATGACACAGAAAGACATGTACCAAGCTGACAAGTCTTTTGTGAAAGGTCACTGTGCTGGTTATTTAAGAAACCCAAAATATCATGGTAGCACAGAGCTGCTGATGCCAATGGGCTGCAGAGCTGATACCTGGCAGGGTGAACAGTACACTAGGTGGGTGTTTTTCAGTGTGGGCCTGATGAGAAGGTTGTGAAACTTGATATTACAGACTTGGAGGAAAATAACGATAGTTAAACAGATTAGTACTTGATGTTTCTGAAATTTATTTGAGAGGTGATGATTTATTTGTTTATTTAAGGCAAGTATGAAGCAAAGTTTATTGAGGAAGAGAAAGGTAGTCTTAATTACAGAATAAGAAAGCTTACAAAGCAGGATACATTCACTATAAACGGCAAACAGGTCTCCATTGCCATAGCAAGTAAGCAAAGAAGCCCAAAAGATGCCTTTTTAAAAGCAACTTCATTCTTTAAAACTTCGTGGCAGCCTAGCATTTACATATCCATGTATTATTATGTCACCTTTAAAAACAAAAGTATAGTAATCCTACTTCTTTGTGAAAATAACTTCGTTCAGAACCAGCTTATAATCTATTTATAAAAGTTTTCTGTAATTATTTTCACCTAATACAGACTGCTCTCTCCAATTTTCTATAATTTGTGAAATCATTTATAATAAACAAGTTGGAACTACAAGTATCTCTGTTAGAGTGCATCTGGGGCTGTTTTCAGAATCTCTGTATTAGGTATTAATAAGAAAAGTCAGCCTGAGCAAGATTAAGACCCTACCAAAAATAGAAAAATCAGCTGGGTGTGGTGTTGCACACCTGTAGTCCCAGCTACTTGAGAGGCTGAGGCAGGTGGATCCCTTGAGCCCAGGAGTTTGAGGCTGTAGTGAGCTGTGATGGCATCACTGCACTCTAAAGAATTTTGTTTAAATTGTCTTAGGTTTTATGCCTGATGCAAGCCCTACAATTTCTTTGTAAAAACTGCAGATGGTCAGTTTCAACAGGAAACTGACCCACCAGAGTAGACATGAAGCATGTTAGACTTGCAATGACATTAAACTTGGAGCTTTAGAACATCTAGTGTGTCTTGTAGCATATAAGAAGTGCTTTGCAAGTCACTTTTACTTATAACATCTGTACTACTGAGAAATGTGGTATGATGTGGAAAGCTGTGTCTGGAGTAACTTTTCCTGGACAGGTTTTGTATTGTCTTCTTTTAGACTGTAGAAAAAGTGTGCAATAGAATTCACAACAGAACAGCAGAATTCATAACAGAATTATTTTTTGGAAAATCTCTCTGTGATACTTACCCTTCCTTAGAAGACCCTCCTGTGATTCTGTGGACCTCTCAGAAACATTTCTTTTTGTTTTTTTGAGACAGAGTCTTACTATGTTGCCCTCAGTAGAGTGCTATGCTGTCATAGCTCACACCAACCTCCAACTCCTGGGCTCAAGTGATCTTCTTGCCTCAGCCTCCTGAGTAGCTAGAACTATAGGCACCTGCCACAATACCTGGCTAGTTTTTAGAAACAGGGTCTCACTCTTGCTCAGGCTGATTTCAAAGGGCTAAACTCAAGCAATCCACCTGCCTTGGCCTCCCAAGAGTGCTAGAATCACAGACGTGAGCCACTGTGCCTGGCCCTTCAGAGACATTTCCCATGAGAGAATGGGTCCCTCTATAAATACTGAGTAATCACTGACATTCACAGTGTAATTGGAACACTATCCATAGTCAACACCACACAATTTTCAGAGAACTCTCACACAAATTGCCTAATTTCATCCCTGTAAAATATCTACAGTGGAGCACAGTTAGTTTTATCAGAGAGGAAATGGGAGCATCGAAGCCTCAGTATTTATTTCATAACATCAAACCACAGTTTCAGTAGACTTAAACAGAAATTGTGTCTCTTTTTTTGGTTTGTTTGCTTTAAGTTATATATTTAAGAAAAAAATCTTGGTAGATTTGGCAGCAGATACTACAATTAATAATAAAACTGAAATAATAAAGATAAACATGAAGCTGAGATTGTCCAGTCCTTATAGCGTGGTTACACCCAAGCCTTATCTTCAATCGGCATTTTTTTTTCTTGTGGTTTCTGTCCTTAGAGCAAAGTGGCTATTTGCTAAATATTGATTAATTGAAAGATCAAGAATTAACTCTTAAAAGTAGAAACCTGTAGAACAGGGCTCTGACGTTGAGTTCCTGGGACCCCCAAATGACCTGTAGAGAGAATTTAGTTCTGTGAACTTGTAAAAGGGGAAAAGTTGTATCTTTAGTTTCATGAGCTTCTAAGGAAATGCAGCATTTCCTTTCATCACGAATGCAAACAACAGATCACAGTGGTATAACAGGACCTGTGGCTTCCTCACCAGTAGAGATCATAGATGTTTGCATGTCATGTTACAGTGGAAACATACTTTGAATCACTGCCTTTACCCATCATTGCTTTGAAATCACATTTGTTATTAGAGTTGCTGATGGATTCTGTCATTTAATGCATTAATGAAAACACTCAGTGTATCATAGAATTATTTTGGTTGATCATATCCCAGAGTCTTTTTCAAGTTTTAGATGCAACTGTTTCCCTATGGAGTCCTTTGTATGTTATTTTACAACTTTGAGTCTTGCCTGTGTTGCTAGACTGGCAGAGGAGTCCCTGGAAGGCACAGGTTGGGAGCCTTGCTCTGTTCCTGCTATCTTTTTGGGTTTGTTTGTTTACACATGTGTAACCCAGGAGGTGCCATGACTTACAACACCCTGACTCACTGTTGTGTTACGTCAGTTGTGAGGTGTGTGAGAAGACAACATAACTCATCGTTTCATTCTAGAGTTACTTTCCACATCAGTTAGGGCATGGTTTCTCTGATGTGGGTGGGAGCAGGGAGAAGGAGCTCCCTAGGGGCTCTGATATGCTCCCTTAGGGAAGAAGCCCTGGACAAGAGGGCCGGCTGCACGTTGCTGTACAGATCAGAGCAGACATGGCCTGGCCATCGGGAAGTGAGATAAAATTCAGCTCCCTCTCCTAAGGAGTGGAGAAACAGTGCCTGGCTTTTTAAATGCCGCACTCGTCTGTCCTGTTAAGAAGAGGCTAGGGAGCTCTGGGGCATCCACCTTTACCAGGTGATAGAATAACTTTCTCAGAAAAGTATCAGCACTTCCTTAGTCAAGTGGCTTTTTAAGTCCTGATGAGTCTAAGAAACAGAAAATGAAAATGACCCACAAAGCAAATGTACCCACATGTATGGAATATTTGGGATTTGATGGTTAAACAGGAAGAAAAAATAGTCAACATTTCATGCTTGCTGTGTGTCAGGCACGGTTGTTAGTGCTTTGTGTGTATCTCATTTAATGCTCTCACCACCCTCTTGCTATCTGTCTGCCACAGATAAGGAGGCTTAGGCTCAGGGAAGTTAGGAAGCTTCCCCAAAGTCACAAAGCTAGCAAGGTGGGGTGCCAAGATTCAAACCAGGGTTGTGTGGTCTTTTTTAACCTCTCTCTGTCTCTCTGAATAAGTAAGAGAAAATAAATTCTAGTTTAAAAATAATCCTCATCTGGTGAAACTCACACACAAAATGGCCCCACCACACAACCCTAGTTTCAGAATATGTCAGTAGCTTATTAAAGCATGTCTAACATATTCAAAACTTATTTATTTTTTCATGGCTCATGGTCCCCATCCCAGGTGACACTTAGCCTGGTGTGGCTTAATTTGAAGATGAGGTTTCCTTCTTCCCTGCAACTTTCATCTCCGTCCTGTGGTCTGTAGGTCAACAGGTTATGTGTTCTGATCCCAGATGGAGGTGACTGCGTTTTGTAAACGTTTGTAATCACAACATTCAGGAGACAACAGACAAAAGGTTGCCGCATTGATGTTTGAGTAACTGTCACTTGTTCTGTTCCTCCGTCCAGGGGCCTCCCTATGTAAATTTTTGGTTAAGAAGCATTGGTTGAGAAAAGAAATCTCTTTGGCTCACTTGCATATGATCTACTGAGCACTCCACTGCTGACTTTACCTGGGACAGTTTTTTTCCTAAGGAGAGGAGAAGGTTATGAAGCAATTAAGAGTTTCAATATATTGTCTTACTATTTGCTTTAAGTAATCTTAATGAATCAGCCAACAATATTTACTGAGTGACTGGTAAGCACCTGTAATCGTTTGAGAACTTGACTTGTTTGAGCTCCAGCTGAAGTTTTCTGACTAAGGTTATAAAAAGTCTCCTGGATTATTTTTTTTCATTACCTGCCCCAAGGACTTTGCACTGGGTTGGACCAATGCAGGGAGTTCTTGAAATCTTTGGTGGCATCCTACCCTGAGTTGCTTCCCTGGCTTGTGTGGGAGAAGGGAACAGAACCTACATATTAAACCAGCTCCTCTGACTATTTTAGTTTTTTAAAATTTAAATGTAGATAAAAAGTTAAAGATCGTTAATTTAGTCTAGCCATAATTGTGAACATGGACCCCTGAGCCCAGGGTGAGATGACTTCTAAGCTTATACAGCTGGCAGGTATGGGGGCAGGAATCATGTGCCCATACATTGGAACCTACATGTGTTACACCCCCCATCTGTGCCTTTAACCACTTACTTGTGTCCGCATAGTCACAGGTGTAATGGGCATTTGTGAGTCGGTTTTACAGGTATGGGAGAGGAACTCAATGCATTGCAGTTTACTCAGATAGAGCTCATACCAGCAGAGTGGGAATCTGCCCAGAATAGGGCACAAGGACCCAGAGTGTCTGGGGTGGGAGTTCGACTGGACACCCTCGTCCTCCAGCACTGCACTTGGAGGTTCCTGCTTCCCCTCATCCTGCTTGACCTTGAGCAGCGTTGGCACAGTGGCTGCTCCCTTCTGGACATCCTCCTGGCTTGGCTTCCAGGGCCTCACTTGCTCCTAGATTTCCCACCTGACTCTGGCCAGCCTTTCCAGTCTCTTTCACCAGTCTTTTTTCTTTTTTTAACTTTTTAATTTATTTATTGTTTATTTTTAATTTTTTTTTGCTTTTTTTCACCAGGGCTAGGTTTGAACCCACCACCTCCGGCACATGGGGCCGGTGTCCTACTCCTTTGAGCCACAGGCACCGCCCTTCCACCAGTTCTTTTGCCTTTTCCTCTGAGCTTCCAAGTCAGTGGCTCTTATCTGCAGATACTGAAATCTGTAGATACTAAAGTCTCTTATATACAACGACATAGTATTTTCATATAACCTATACACAGCCTTCCATATACTTCATATTGTACCTAGATTACATGTAATATATAATACAGTGTAAACGCTATGTAAATAGTTGTTATACTGTATTTTAAAATTTTACATATTTTTTGTTGTTGTATTGTTATTTATTATTTTTTTTCCTGAATATTTTTTGTCTGCGGTTGGTAGTTCCTGCAAATATGGAACCGGTGGATGCAGAGGACTTTGCAGGTGACTGTGATGAGCTGCTCTACATGTCGGAGTGCCCAGCCTGCTTCTCTGTATCCTGCCTTTCCAAGGCTGGAATTGCAGCCAAATTTATGCCCATCCCAGCCTTCCTTTCCTCTCCAGTCCTCTGCTCCCGCATCCTCATCTACCCGGTTGTTGGCTTAGCACATCTGCAGCCCAAAGGGCCTTTTCCTCCTTCCATACACAGTCGTTTTAATAACTGCAACAGGGTCTATCTGGTTTCCACTTCCTCCTGGCATCTGCAGCTCCTGTTAATTCTTCCTTGGGGCGTGTCCGAGACTCCTTCTTTGGCCTCACTGTTGCCACCATCACAGAAGCTACTGCTGTCTCCTCCCAGGACGGCTGTGAGTGCTCTCCGGCCTCCACTCCTGTCTCTCTGTGGTTAGATTTCTACTTAGCAGCCTGGCTGGTCTGTTTGTGAAATCCAACTGGTTACGCTGCTTGTTTGCCTCTTACTGCCTTTTGGATAAAATGCAGGATCTTCAAAGACCCCATGACCTGGGTCTTGGTTCTCTCCAACCCAGCAGCTTCAGACTTGTGGTCACACAAACCCCAGCCAAGCATCCCTTGGCTCGGGCTGCTCCCGCACCCCTCCTCTCTCTTGTGTCCTTTGTTTCTAGATGCAAGTGTGTTCTTCTTAAAACCCTTCCTGGGTCGCCCCATCTGGGCTCCCCTTTACTTTTTCCTGCCTCTCTAGCTCCTGTCACTCTTTGTAATTATTGGCCTACATAGTGATAACCAATAGTAATAATAATAATAATAACAGTTCACACCTAGTGAGTGCTTATTGTTTGCCAAGCTTGTGCTAAATGCTTTACCTTCGTGAGTGTCCCAGGACCTAGACCCTACATTTGAAGTAAATAATCTTTTTGTTCAAATGACTTTTTTCAAATATATGACAGTTTCACCTAAATCTAATTGGCCCTTTAATCCTCCATGTGTCTGAAGATTTTAAACTTAGTTTTCATAGAAACAGTGTTTTCCTTTTGTAACTATTCATGAAATGGTAAATGTAATTATGAAATGACATTAATAAACACGACGGAGATAAATAGGCTTGAGGACACACAAATGAGCACTAGTGGAGAAAGCGCTCAATGCACAGCAGCCCAAACGCCCAGGCACGCAAGACTCTGGTCCACTGGCCAGCAGTGTCACTGGACTGTGGGCTCTTGGGGACCATGGCCAATGCAGGCTCCTCAGGAG
Organism: Perodicticus potto; assembly: GCA_963574655.1. Taxonomy (NCBI): domain Eukaryota; kingdom Metazoa; phylum Chordata; class Mammalia; order Primates; family Lorisidae; genus Perodicticus; species Perodicticus potto. The sequence continues at coordinate 85,777 of CAUYRH010011905.1, read as the reverse complement.
AACCGGAAAAGCCCCTCTGCCGTTGCCGTTGCTGTTTTGTGTCACATAGTTTTGTAACAAACCCACATCCTTACCCATGTTATGTTACCTATGTTATGCTCATTTTACCAACTATCTCCTTGCTGGATAGCAGGTGCCTCGGAGGTAGAGATTGAGTTACTTTTGTTCCTTCTTCTGTGCAGAGGGTGGAGCCTGGCACCTGGCCCAGCTGTTGGCTGAACAAAGGAAGGTGCTGCTTACTACCTTCTCGGTGGTTCCAGGTACTCCTGGTTGACTTCTGACCCAAACGAGGAGCCTCCTCATGAGAGATCCCCTTCTGAGCTCTCTTGATGGAGGGGTACTGGGGTGATGAATAAATGCGAAAGTCTTATTCGGAGTATTTCCTTTTAGACGTTGTATTTTCAATGTGTATTTGTGTGTAATTAAATCACGCACGGCAACATCCTCGTCTTCTTCGTTCTCCTCTTAGTCATCTCTACCTTTTTGTTTTTGGCTAAGTCCCTTTCTCTCCTTGGTGTGCTTAAATGTGGACATTTGTCAGTCTTCCGTCTGGAGGTCTCCTCCCTCCCGCACCTTTGTTGCTGTAGCCGTTGCCTCTCTGCAGGTGGTGTCTCCAGTTCTCTCTCCCTCCTGGGTATGTTCCAGAATCTCACACAAACCAAACACATGCTGTTCTCCTCACCGCTGTTCTTCCACCTGCCTAGCTTTCGCAGAGGCCCATGTGTGGACACCCAGCAGGTGTCTTCCCCTGCACTCCTAGCCCTGGCTCTGAAACCTGTGATTGCTGTCACCATGAGGAAGTCGTAGAACTTCTCTGGGCCTCAGTTTCCATCTGGAGAGGTTAAAGAAAAGTCTGTGACTTTGTTGGTGATGGCACGGCCTTGAGAAGTAGGGTCTCTTTCTGATTTTCAGGTGAGGAAGCAGGGAAGCAGGCACACTTGTCACTTTGTCACTATTTTAGAGAGTCATGGCTCCTATCCCATTTCTCAGCTCTTGGTGCCTGGCCTTGAAATGAATGCAAATGGTCTTTAAAGGAGGTAGGTTTTAAAAATAACGTTTCTTTCTGGTGACAAAAGCGTGATGATTTTAGGTGATTTGGAAAATAAAAACAGATGACTGACTTAGCAACCACCATTCACTTTTTGTGAGATTTTTCTAGTAGTTTTTTTCTGCAACAGATGCACGACATATTTAGGAACATAATGCTTTTTAAATTAATATTATATGCTAACTATTTCCCCTGGCATTCAAATTCTTGAGAAACACAGTTTTCACCAGCGCTGCATAGTGTATAATTTACATTTGGCCTTTTATTTATCATTAGTAATCTATGCTATTTCAGCTTCTTCCCCAAATACTGCATGGGTGAACATCCTCCGATGTAAGTATTTATCTGCCCAATTTGGGATTTCCTTAAGGTGTATTTCTAGACATTGATTTACTGAGTGTGAAGATATGACTGTTTTTAAGCCTTTTGAATTGCATCGTTACTAACTCTTAAGTTAAATGATTCTTTAAATTGTTGCAATACGAATGGCTTATTCTTGGTTAGTTTATATTGAGGCATGAAGTTAGAAGGAAAACTGGATGAATGAAAGCGAGGGAGCGAATGGGGCATCATTCTGTGAGGTGGTGACGTTTGGTAAACTTTCTGGTGGCTTCCTCCCCTGAGAATGTTCGTGGAGATTTGGATATTGCTGGGTGCCTCACTCTTTGAATTAAGAATTCTCCTTTTCAAGTATTATCTCTGATTTCTGCTGGATGGTTTCTAGCTGATGGTTAATGATGAGGGAAAGTGACATGCATCGAGTGTTTCTTACGTTCAGGTGCTTTCGGTTCTTCTCGGAACCCTCAGAGGTGAAAACTGTTCTTATTCCCATTTTAAAAATGAGGAGGTCGGCATTCAGAGGCATCCTTCATTGTCTGCCCAACGTCACACAGGGTGAGAAGCAGGGGCTAAGCCCAGCTGGACCAAGCTCATTCTTGGTCCATAATATGGATCCAACAATATGGATCTCCAAGGGCAGTTCATACCTTTTGTTTCTTATTATCTTCTAGTTTGGAAAGGTCTTATGTGTTCTGACAGCATTTGAAATGGACAGAATTTAAAACCCAACTTCCCTGAACTCCAATTTGTGATCATCTCATCTTCAACCGAATCTTTCTACTTCCCGACATCAGGCCTGGTAGTACATACAAGCAATTTGCTTAAAAATACTAAATTTGGGCTTTTTTTTTTTTTCTCATGGCTACCTATGATTTTATTCTACTTTTTTTTTTTTAATTATTTTTTATTGAGTTCATAGCTGTGTACAATAATTCAGTCATGTGTGCAGGCTTCACATACAATTGGAGATATTTTTATCAACCTGATTGATATAACATTCATGATATTTTCTCATTTACTATGTGAAAATAATTTTGATCCGTATTTAGAAGTTTTCTCCTGACCCTTCACATATGCACCACAAGTGTGATCTCACCCTTTAACAAATTTAAAAACATCCTAAAGATTTTCTTAGAAGACACCCAAGGGAAGGAGGGGGCGCTTACCTTTTCCTCAGTTTGTTCAGGTTGTTACTAGTGAATGTCTGGAAACACCTGTAACTCCAGTACTTTGGAAGGCCAAAGTAGGAGGACCACTTGAGGCCAGGAGTTCAAGACCAGCTCAGGTAACATAGTGAGACCACATCTTGGGAGGAGTGGGAGAGAGAAAGAGAGAGAGAAAAAAAAGAAAAAGAATAGCCAGGCATATGGCGGAGAGAACCTTCAGTCCCAGCTACTTGGGATGCTAAGGCAGGAGGATCGTTTGAGCCCAGGCATTCAAGGTTGCAGTGAGCTTTGGTTGTGACACTGTCTCTAAAATAAAATAAAGTTTATGTGAGTGTGCAAATTGTTTCAGGTAATACATTTGTTATTTTTAAATAAAAGTGTTATCAAGGGGGTGGCGCCTGTGGCTCAAAGGAGTAGGGTGCTGGTCCCATATACCAGAGGTGGTGGTTTCAAACTGGGCCCCAGCCCTAAAAACTGAAAAAAAAAAGTGTTATCAAGGGATCAACTTCTCAAACTTTTTACCAATGGCAGTAGAAGTATCTGTAGAAGTTTGACTGGACTTGCGAGATGCGGCTAGTCTCTATGGAGTAGGTGATGTCTCTTTGAGGTTTGGGTGACTTTTGTTTATAATAAAGGTTTGCTTCTTCTGAATGGTTCTTAGGAGATAAAAGTGTTTGGAGACCCACCAGTCCTGTGTTGGTCAAGGAGGATCTTGTCTCCATTATCTGCTAACTGTGTGACCTTGGGCAAATCTCTTACACTTGCTTTGGGACTTCAAAGCAGCATTAAACATCTGTGATTCTCTGAAATTGTCTTTGAGAATTTTGTACTCTCTAAAGTATTCCATGACAAAATTAAAAAAAAAAATTTTTTTGTTTTATGGAAGTTTTTAATTTGAGTTTTTCTGTATTATACCTGTATAATAGAAACTAAGAGAGTTGGGATTTTTAATTTTTGTTTTTTAAAAATTGTAGCGTTTTCTTTTTTGAATGAAAGTGCTATTAAATTGCTTTCAAGTTAGAATTCCTGGGAGATCTTAAAGGATTCTTAAACTGAACATGACTGAAATATTCACCCAACTCTCTAAGCATGTTTTAAATTACCTAGAACTTTTCTTGTTAAGATTTATATATGTGCAAAGTTTAAATCCTAAAAGATTGCAAATTCTTGAAAATAATTTTCATATTCATAGAGTAAATTTATGGGACAGAGCTCATGTCTGCTTGAATGGGCCAACATCTTTAACCCAAGGGATTGTGTTAAATAAGTATGTAATAAGTGCCTCTTAAATAGGAGAAAATTAAAAAGAAAATTAAAAGAAAATAAATTTGTCCCCTTCCTTATCTTTTTTGCAAAAACAAAACAAAATTTAAAACCCACATATGGAATAACAAGATCATTTTGTTTGTTGCCACCTTCCAAAGATTGACTTCATCTTAATTAAAATCCTAAGTGAAACAAAAATAGATATCACAATATGCGCTAAGGCTGTGCAGAGCAAATGAGTAAATACCATACAGTGCTGATCCTCTGAATGGGGGAGGGGTCAGTATTTTATGAAGTGGTGCCCTAACAGTGTGTGTATGTTTGGTGGGACAAAGAAGAGTCTGTTCTCACCCGGACTGGTGGCAGGGGGCAGGGTTGTATGAAGGAAGGAAAGGTAAATTATAGGGGTGGAGTGGGGGTTGTGCTGGGTTGGAAGGGGAATCTAATTACTGGGGAAAACTTTTTATTATCATTTGCTAACAAAAATGATAACAAAACCGTATACATTATAATGTATTTATAAATATTTGCCACACCTGTAATCCTGACACTTTGGGAGGCCAGGAGTTCCAGACCAGCCTGGGCAATTTAGCAAGACCCTGACTCTACAAAAAAAAATAAATAAATAAATTACCAGGCTATAGTGGTGCAAGCCTTCTCTCTTCTCTTGCTCACGCCTCACGTGAACAGACTGCCATGGGCCATTCTTCACCATTTTTAGCTGACACGATGTCTGCAGAGTCAAAGGTGGAAGCACAGAAACACTGGCTGCAAAGTCACTTCTTACATGTTAGACGTGTAAGGTCATAAGGCTTCCAGCCAGGTGTGGGCCTGGGCACCAAGTGTGTGGGGGCATTGAGGGTGCCTGTCTTGGGGAGGGGATCATGCCAGAGTGCCTGACAGCACGAGGAGCCTCAGCACAATGTCTGTTGAGCAGTACAGTCATTTACTCATACTGGTGGGCAGACCTACTCTCAGGGTCCTTCAGCCTACTTTGTCACCTGCCACCTGCCAGCTTTCATTCTTTCTTATCAAACCAGATTCCAACATTATCTTTTTTTTCCCCCCCTTTTTAAGAAGAAAAATGGTTGGCAAGCAATCCTGTGCAGATTGACCATTTTCCTTTCCATGTTAATTCAGCACGTCTAAGACAAAGCTGGAATGGACTCAGGTGGGAAACTGACATGACAGCTCGACTCACACCCCATCCGCTCTTTCCTGGTGATGGGCTCAGGCTACGGTGCTTCAGCTGAGTTTTGGCTGGAGTGAAACTGGGACCATTTGAGCTTCTGGTTTATTTGTGTTTTGAAGCCCATGGCATCTGCTACATGACCTTCTGGTCATAGGAGTGAGATTTCCCATGCAGCCTTCCCAGGCTGACAGGAGGCAAAATCAGAACTGTGTGGGCTGAGTACTGATCCCAACACATCCGGGCTCTTTTTCTTCTCTCTCTCCTTCTCAGACATAGGGTTGATTTTAATGACAGTCACATTGAGGCCAGTATGCACTTTGGGCTCCACAGTGCTCTGCCCAGTGCCGTCTTCCTGCCTTTGGAGGTATTCTGTAAGAGTGAGGCTTTATCCCCCCACCCACGCTCCACCTTCCCCGGGAGGTTGGGGGGGGGCCTGCTTCTCTGATGCCTGAAAGGAGGAGGAGATACTTTGGGAGGGGGTAGCTGACAGCAAGCTGTTCATTAGCAGCCTGCCTGCCTTCTGCTGTGGGTGCTTAGTGACTGGCAGTGGCAGCTTTTGAAAAAACAAAGATCAGAGAGAGAAGTCTGTGAAAGCATCCTGTTCAGTTAATTTTCTGAAGCAAATGGAAGGGAAGGCCTATTTGTGAGGCATATTTCACATAAGCCCCAGGGCCTGCTCAAGAATGGAAGGTTAGGAAGCCCCTTTTGGGTGTTGCACTCTCCTATCTCAGGCTTCCCGGCCGTGGCCACGCTGGCTGCAGGTAGAGGCCAGCAGGGAGGAAAGTGCTGGAGACTGGGAGCACGTTCCAGCCGGGAGCTGGCCGCTGATTGGTTCCACTTGCTGACAGGGCTGAGGAGCTCAGAGGGTGCATAGCAGGACTGACCTTGTTCAGACAGCCACTGCGGGGGCCTGTGCTCAGCACCTGTGGGGCCCAGAGAAAGGTGGCACAAGACAAGGTTTGTGAGGTTGGAGGTACCTAGGGGGCAAACTCGTAATTGTATCATTGGGGTACTTTAGTCCTCCATTGTTAGTGTTCATGTATTTTTTTTTTTGAGACAAAGTTTCACTCTGTCCCTGTGGGTAGAGTGCGGTGGTGTCAGAGCTCACAGCAACCTCAAACTCTTGGCTTTGAGCAATCCTCTTGCCTCAGCCTCCAGAGTAGCTGGGACTATAGGCAACCAACCCCGATGCCCGGCCAGTTTTTCTTTTTTTTAGTAGAGGTGGGGTCTCACTCTTGCCCAGGCTGGTCTTGAACTTCTGAGCTCAAGCCATCCACCTGCCTCGGTCTCCCAGAGTGCTGGGATTACAGTGTGAGCCACCGCGCCTGGCCTGTGTTCATGTATCTTTTCAAGCTAGTAAATAAATTTAAATGTTCACATACTCATATAACTAATAGACTCTTAGAAATTTTATTCTTTTAAGCATTTACACTTCATTACAAACATACTTAATTAGATTCTCCTTGACATCATTGACCAACTCCCTTAGATTCTCTTAAACGTTCACAAGAACTAACATAGAAGTCTTATGGCAGTGACAAAAAATTCCTGATCCTCCCGTTTAACTTAAACATTGGTACTATGGGTTTAATTCATTTCTTTGTGACTTTTGAACCCATTTTAGACTTTTTTCGGGGATCTAGAAAGAAAATACTATCTCAGAGTAGCTGTATTAGTTTCCTAGACCTGTCATAACGAATTACCACAAACTTGGTGGCTTGAAGCAATGGAAATTTAGTTTCTCATAGTGGTGGAGTCCAGAAATCCAAAGTCCAGTTATACATGTGATTGGTTCTTTCTGACACTCTGAGGGAGAGTCCATTCCACGCCTTTCTCAAAGTTTCTGGTGGCTGGCGGTGAAGATCTTGGCGTTCCTTGGCTTGCAGCAGTACCTCGCCAGTCTCTGCTTCCGTCTTCACATTGCCTTCTCTTCTGTGTTTCTTCTCCTTCTGTTCTCTGCTGAAGACAATTGTCATTGCATTTAGGGCCCATCTGAATTCAGGATGATGCCATCTCAATACTTTTAACTTAATAATACCTGCAAAGACCCTTTCCCCACATTGACGGCTTCCAGGTAGACATGTCTTTGGAGAGGCCGCCTTCCACTGGTGCCTTTCCCTGTAATGTTTGGTTGTTGTGACATAACCCATTGTCCCATCCTAATGACGTGTTCACCTGAAATGTTTTTGAAAGCATGTACAAGATTTGTTTGTCTTGTGTTATAATTAGCAGGGTCATATTGAGCTTTTATCTCTCAGGAATTTGGGGTCCTGGTGTGGGCCCTCAGCTCTCCTCTGCAGTCTCCCGCTAATCCATCATCTTGCAACCTGGGTCTGACCCTCCTCCCACCCGGGTGTAGTTGGTGCCCGCGGCATCAGGCCTTTGTTCTCAGTCCCTGCCTCCTCATTCCAGATCCGGTTGGCTTATTCATAGCCATCCCACTTAGAGACATATTTGTACCATGTTTTATAAAAGGTATTAGTGGCAGAAACAGAGCAGCCATACACGCCCACCTTGCCTGCTTTCTGAAATGGATTAAGAATAACTTCCTAATATGTTCTCCTTTCCTTTACACGTCACTTGCCTTATTCACTTGGTTGCCCTTTCATTTTGATATTTATTATGGATTTGAGGCTTTTACAGACTCAGCTTGTCCCCTTTAACCATTATTGACTGTATTCTCTTTTTAATGTTCAAACTGTGACACTGGGCCCGTGGTTCCTATACCTAATCACTTGCGCCCTAGACTTTTTGCAGTGGTCTTTGCTTCTTGAAACCTGGTGTTACAGGCTCATATTGATTTTTCCCTGCTCCAAGACGAGGAATCGGCAGCTCTTCAAGGAGCCCTGTTAAGGCCTAACCCAAGTCTGGGCAGCAGAGTGTTGATGTCCTACTGATGGGTTGGAGGGGAGTCCTTGTGGAACCGCTTTTGTGACAGAGCTGAAAGGAGTTTTCTTGTTTTGTTTTGTTTTTTTAAAATATGAAGTCACATTAGTCTTTTTAATTTAAGTCTTACTTTGCTGATAAATTTTTTATTTTGCTCTTAAACAATTTTTTGATTTTTCTCTGTGAAATGCTAACTTGACTTTTTATCTTAGTTACTGTTCTTTCTCTTCCTTCTTCCTCCTCCTTTTTTCCTCCTTTCTTCTTCTAAATTCATTTGCAAATCATCTTTGGGTATTTTCTTAATCACTTATTGAGAGCCTTAGGTTGTGAGCCATTCTCATTTACATTCAGATGCTCTTGTGTGTATTTGCTGTGCGAGCCTGGGCAAGTGATTCAAACCATTGAGCCCCTTCAAGGTATCTACACAGTGGGGGGGTCACTAGGTTGCGGGGGACTCAAGGATGAAGTGGGTTGTAGGTTGCGGATGGCTGGTGTGCAGCCAGCACTCCTAAGTGGTGTGGCTGAAGATGCAGGTGACCGAGAGGTGGCTGACCATGTGCCACTGAGGCTTATCCAAGGCTGCTCCTGGGACCTGCCCCTGTTCCTTTCCTGACTTCCTTGGATAGGCAGTGATGGGGGAGAATAGGCTTGGTTTCTTGAGGAGATTTCTTGTTCAGGTGCAGTAAGCCTAGGCCAAGGGGGGGACAGTAAACCTCAGAAGTCCCGGAACTATTAACATGTAGGACAGTGGATTTGAAGCTGGACAGACCTGGATTTTAATCTTGGAACTGTCTCGGCAGAGCTATGGGTGGAATACTTCGTCCTTCTGAGCCCTACAATGGTTTTGGTGTAGAAGTTCACTTTGAAACTACTCAGGACCCATAAAATTCATCTGTAAATGATGTCTTCTTTGTGCTTAATTTATACACTTGTTTTTTTCTTTCCCGTTATCTTAAAAAGTGAACTGGATATATACAGCCTTTGGACTTGATGTACATTGTGCATTATCACTGTTTAGAAAGGTCCCTTCCCCTCTCCCCTGCCCAGCCTGTCATTCCTGTTCGTTTTACTATGAACCTAGTGCCTTTGAATTAATTATGCTGGGAAAAACTTATAAATGGCATTTCTACTTCATTTCTCTAATTATAGCTTGTGCTCTCTTTTGAATTGCTCGTTTCCTGGCTTATTTCAGTTTTTAAAGAATTAGAGTGATGAAGATGGTCACAAGTAACATTTATTGCAAACTCACTTTGTCCCAGGCGCTATGCAAGGTGCTCGGCCATACATTGATTAACTTAACGCTTTACCACACCCTGTGGTGTGTACCGTAACCACCCACATTTCGCAAATGAGGCCGATGTGTCTGACAAGGTCACTGAGATGGTGAATAAGAACCCTGAACCGAACCTCAGATCGTCCAATTCCAAAAGCCTGTGCTCTGAACTATGAAATTCCACTGCTGTCAGTCCTCCCACCCGCCTGTCTGTCTGTCTATTCATTACGCGTCATTTGTTTTCTGGGGCGATGGGGCATGAATAAAATATTAAACAAATTCATGGCGCTGTAAGGTAAGTGTGCCAAGCTTTTGTTTAAGAGGTTGACTGACTTTCATATGATGCCTGGAGGCATTTGCATTTCCTGTTCCTTTTTTAAATCTTCATTTTGCAAATTCACATTGGACCTCATCCCCAGACATATTGGATTGAACCTGTTGAACATTGCTGAGTTTTGAAGAGTCTGTTAACTGTCGATTTGTCTATTTATGAGGCTTATCGTTATCATTTTAGAAATACCTTAGGGAACTTAAAAAAAAAAAAAACTTTAGAAAACCTTGGGGCATTTTCCTCTGTTCCTCTGTTTTGGGGAATGATATCTGAGAAGGCAGTTTGTTAGTTTGCTGTGGGGCTGCTGTCAGAGAAAGGGGTGATCAAGGACCAGAGGGAAACTGGAGATGTCTCAGGTGACAGGCAGTTGTAAAAGGAATTAGAATCATTGCCTGTCAACTTCCAGTAGTCACATGTCCTAGAAAAATTAAAATGTGCATTCAAGTTGGGGCCGGGGAGAGGGATAAACGTGAGTTAGGGGAACCAGCAGTGTGATCTCTGCTTTGACCAGGAGAAATTTAGAGTCAAGTTGGAGATGCCTTGGAGGAAAAGAAGAGGACAGAGCGGCACAGGTCCTCCAGAGTACAGGTGACAGCCAGCAGACAAGTGGCCAGGGATGATGTCGTTCCTTTCTTTGTCCCCTTTGTTTTATGAACTTTTCTGAAAACTTGTTAACAACTTTATCTTAGATTCCTCACCACTATCTGTGGTTGCTCAGCTCCATGCAGAGATGATTTCCTTGGTTGGGGACCCTGCCTTTAACTTCTATTTTCCATTCTTGGGTTTGAAGCTCTGCTATTTGGGAGTGCTAAAGAGTGGGAACCCCACAGTTCACAAGGGACCAGTCTGGCAGGAGGGAAGGTCCCTCACTGGTGTCCAAGCAAGCCCTGATGAAGAGAGCCAGGCATGGCCCTAGAGTGAGGGAAGGGTACCCCTGAGTAGGAAGAGGCTTCTGGAATAGAGGTGGGAATAGGAAGCCAGCTTTGGGGACCTCATAGCAGAACAATACAGACTCTGTAGCGTCCACTGATTTAGGAAGATTGAGATAAATTTATATGAAAGTATAGATTCTGCACAAGATTCTGTATATAAAACGAGTGTGTATATAGTTTTCCTCTTAATTTTCTATTATATACATACAGAGGCAGGCTGACATACACACATATATACATATATAGAGATATGCACATACACATATGCTGCTATTGACACTAATGAATAGCTATAGTACCTGGCCAAAAGGTAGTGAAGTAAGTAGTTTTGGTTTAGGGCAGAGTTCTCAAGCAGTGATTTTGCAGCCAGAGGACCCTTGGCAGTGTAGGGAGACATTTTTGGTTGTCACATCTGGGGAGTGGAGGGTGGTGCTCCTGGCATTGAGTGGATAGGGGACAGGATTGATGCCAAGCACCTTATAATGCCCAGGACAGTCTTTCACAACTGAGAATTATCTAACTCCAGATGTTGATAGTGCTAATGTTGAGAAACCCTGTTTCAGGGGATAAACTTTAATCTGTAGTAAGTCTAAACTCCGTCTAATTCTCCAGCACCTCATTTTTATTGTGAAGCACTTCAAACACATCAAATTCTCCCGTTAGCTCTTTTTTTTTAAAGAAAGTAAAACATTACAGGTGCATTTATAAGGACAGTTTTAAAGCGCAGTCTCTCTCTCCTTCCCCAGAGTCAACCACCTTCCTGCAGGTGGGCCGCTTCTTTCCAGCATGCATTTCTGTGCTCTGATCACACACGTAAGCATCCATGAGATGGTATGTTGTGCAGCACGAGCCCTTTGTGATGGCACGCTCCTCGTTTTTGTAGGTAGCAGGCTATTTTCCCAGAAGTTTGAGCAAAGGCATGAGCAGAGAACGTTACTGTATCTAAACGAAAATGCTTCCATTCTCTAATAATTTACGTTTCCTTTAGGTGGTAGTCAAAAAATTAATTTAAAGGTATTTAATGTTTTAAATCTGGTTGGGAAAAGAAAACCAGAAGTAATGGTTTGCAGATTTCAAAGGACGGTGTTTTCCAAATTTGGAATCTTTCTGCAGTGACTCAGAATAGAGCAAATAAGCTTACCCTCACACTTGCTAGAGGTGGTGATGGTGCTAAGGTCCCCCCCCACCGCCTGCACGCTCCCTCTGTCCGTGCGGCATCTCTCAGCCTCTGCTCCCAGTATCCTTGGAAGACATTTCCTCCATCTCTGCATCATCTTGTAGAGCCTGCCAGTTTCTATGGCAACAGTTAGATTGAAAGATGAGCGGTGGAGCAGGAGACGTGGCTTGAGTGAGACGGCCGGTGGTGGTGTGTGTCTCTGACGTCACCCTCCCGGCTTCTGGATAGGACAATCCTGGCTACTCCCATTCAGGGCTGCTGTCCAGTGCCGCTTTATTAGCAGAGCTGCCAGGGTCTCTGATAGCTCTGCAAATTGCCTCCCTTTCTGCTCCTCCTACTCTCCCTCTCCCCCATAGAATTTTTCTTCTCACTGCCCCTTTTCCTGTTTTGGCTCCTGACTGTCACTGAGAATGCACAGCGTAATTCTGGTGTGTTTCGGGATGCTCCTCTGCCCAGTGTTCTGGAAGGGCAGGGAGGCATGGCAGCGTTTTACTTGACGTTGATGGTGCTGTGAAGTCCATTCTTTCCTCTGCAAGAATACTGACTATGCAGAAATTTATCGAAGCGGATTATTATGAACTAGACTGGTATTATGAAGAATGCTCGGATGGTAATTATGCCCTCTGCAAAATAGAGTGGGATTTTATACAGGCATTGTCTCCCACTGGGGAAGGGGGTCCTGAAACCTTCATGGGAGATGGGCAGAAGGGGGCACCAAAACTAGCACCACTGGCAGGTGTGCATGGCTCTCACAGTTCCAAAGGCACAGTGGGGGAGAGAGCAGGTGGGCAGGACTCTTTATCATGGGAGACTCCTCTGCAGTATGTATGGTCGTTTGCTCAGAATAGGGGAGATGGTTTTTGGTGTGCTGGGCTGGCAGGCATTATACTTCTGTTGGGTTGAATCCTGTCTGGTGTGAGACGTGTTTTTGATGCATGTGTGTGTGCAGGTGGAAATGTGTTCACTGTGCTTCTGCTGTCAGAGGGGTTAGGAACCTAGATGTTGGAATCGGGTATTTTCAGGAGGTGGCTTCCTAGACCATCAGCAGCAGGCCTGGAAGACTCAGCCCTTTGCCTAGCCCAGACCTGGAGGCTGAGGGGAGGCAGGAGAAAAGGCAGAAGCAGCTTCCCACCAAGCGGGTGATTCAAATAAATCTTGCTTGTTGGATCCAGCAGAGATGGGCGTGGGGAGGTGTTGGGAGAGGCAGGAGAGAATGTATCGGTTTGTGCAGGGAGGGTGTGGCACATTCCAGAGACCTGGGTGGAGACCAGTGTGTGGCAGGACAGGTCTCGGGAGGTTTCAGGAACACGGAAAATAGTTCTCTAGCATGTTCTCAGAGAGATCACGTGGGGAATGGTCTCAGGTTCCTGTGTCATTGAACATAAAAATTATGTGTTACACAATTAATCTGCCTTTTTAAAATTTTTTCCTGAAAATGGCCCTTAAATCACATGCTTTTTTACAAAGGAAAAAAAAGAAAACATAGTTAATACATACACTTTGAGGGTCTGTTTCCCAGTGAGGATATGTTTCCAGAATCGCATGAGTCATTAATAGGCAAGGTAACTGCTTTTTAATTGAATCAGGAGTTTCGGATTGCTCTGACAGTGACTACATTTGATTAGCCTCAATGATGTAACAGGCTGAGACCTGGCCTAGTTAGTAAGCTGAAGAACTACATAATTGTCTCTTATTTGCTGATTTGTGCCTTGACTGTCAGCTATAGGAGAGGGGCCAAGAGGGTGTCTTAGGGGGTAATAATTAAACGTGCTGGAAAACTTTTGTCAGTTGAGCCCCGCTGTCCTCCAGCATTAAAGGGAGACATTGTCATGTTGGGTCTCAGTGTGTGCGTCTTTAAAATATCTTGAGTACACAAGGATTGGAGGCAGCTTCCAGGCTCAAGAGGGAAAGGATGAATGAATTCTTTTTTCTTTTGGAGATTTTGGTTCTCAAGTTAGTTCCCATCATTACCTAACTCCAAGAGGCAGTTAAAGAAAAGAGATACTTCTTTTTGGAAACCATCGTTGACCTCTTCTCATTTCCTTGGCAATTTGTGATTTCGTAACTTCAGTATTGATTAAATACATCCTCAGTGTACCATTGGGTTAGGGAGTGTTAATCACAAGCCCTGTGGAAGAGGCAGGTGTGGCCATGGCCCCAGTGATGGCATCCTAGAAGGAGGGGAGGGAGATTTCTTAATGTCTTGACCCAATTGCTACACTGTCCAGTTCTTTTTACACCCTGAAATAAAGCCAGTTCACTCACCATAGTTAATCTGAAGGCTCAGAGGAGGCTTGCTGTTATCTGGGAGTCCATCAGAAGGATTTTCTTACCCAGCAGTTCCTCGGTTGAGGCTTTTTGGCCCTGAGATAACCCTGATCGCTCTTCCTCCAAGAGCAAAGGAAAATGGAAGAGGAGAGAGCTCATCCATCCAGGGGTAAATAAATATTGATTGCTGTTATGGTGTGAATGTATGTTGAGCACAATACTTGCCCTTTAACTTCTGTGCCACTACGGATGAAGGAAGTAGTAGAATTTACTGGGACAACTGGCATTTTCATAATCCCATTTAAAGAGGTAACAAAGAGGGGATAAAAGGAACTGAAGCCCCCAAACGATCTGGTTTAGAAAAAGTACAAAAAGGGGATTGCAAGTATATGCCAATTGTGTGGTGACTTGTGTACACATTTCTGACTAGTTGTGTTTGTTCCTGTGTCGGGCAGGTTAGTCTGGAAGTGAAATTTGCCCCAAACTATATGTGCCTTTTTTATTGCAAATCAGCAGACACAGCATTGCTTTCTCTCTCTTATCATTTGGCACCTGAATCATCAATGAGGGAAACGTCCAGGGAACTTTTGATACTAATAAAAGGTGAGTCAAAGGTTTTGAAAAAGATGCAAAAATCATTTATGTTAGAGTTATTGACTCACTCTTAAAATGCAGTGTTAGCACTGAAAAAGAAATATATATGAGTGGGAATATAGATTACAGACTGACAGGACCTATCTTTAACTGAGTTAAGAGGTGGCTACTGTTCCCTCATCTTTGAGGGTCAGGAGAGCTTCATTCAGTGTTGAGTAACTGTATCTAACCCCTTTATCAATTTTAGTTGCGATCTTCAATCTATCCTGTCTCTGTACAGTAAGAAGCATGGCCAGGGGCTTATCATAATAAGAAATTAGGGGGGTGTGTTGGTTCTCCAGTACCTCAAGTTTTAGAGATTTGAAATAGCCAGTGATCAACATATTACAACATAACAATAATGGTCATAGAATTTGCACATGTGTGTTGAGTGTTTACAGTTTAAACTGTGGTGCCCAATAAGGTCTTCATTACCTTGATTGCTAGGTCCCATCCCTGGTGACTTCTAAAACTTGGGAAATCATTGAAAATCACATGCTTATTAAAAAAGCAGATTCTTGGACCCACTTCAGACTAGGAGAAGCCCTGAGAAATCTATATTTTTAGCACATGTTTTGGGGAATTCTTTACATCAGGTGTGTTTGGGGAAACTGCTAATGTCAGTGGAGATCAACCCCAGGCATAAGGGTCTGAAAAATAAAAAGTTCTTTAGTTTAAGCTTGGAATCTTGGGTTGTTTCTTGGCTATACTGGCCACTTTTGAAAAAGTGTGTTTATACAGTAGATGATCTAGTTCATACCCATGCAGGAGAAAAACTCAATTCAAGTTGGGGGGAGAACAAGGAAGGGAGGAACGGGAAAGAGGGAGGTTTGGGGTGCTCCCCCTTAATGGACACAATGTAAGGGTTTCTGGCGCAGTTTTTGGGTACAAGGCACAACTACAAGAGGGATTTTACCTAACAAATTCAAATATTGTGACCTTGTTGTTTGTACCCTCACATTAACCTGAAATTTGAAAAAAATAATAAAAGAAAAAATGTGCTTATAAAGGGCTAGGTTCACTGTATATTCTGTGCATTTTGGTAGTTATTCTAAAAATAGGTAGAATGGCATTCAGAGTGCTGGGCCGGAGTCCCTGCCTGAGGCCTGTTTTGCACTTTGTGTGGCCATGTGATATGGACACAAAGTCCCAGGAGCCTCTGCAAACCGAGATTCCCCGTCTGGAAGATGCGGGTGACCACGCTGGTTGGAGCTGTGAGAAGAATGTAAATAAAGCAATAGTTCTGGTAAGTGGCAAAGAGTCGGGTCAGTGCTTAATTTTATTTTCTCAGAAATAGTACTATTTAGGTTGTTTCAGAAACTATGTCTTTGAAAAGGTGAATGGTATTTTGAATAGGGCGCAGTATTGCGGCCACCTGTCTCCAGGAGCAGTGTCTTCTGTGATCTGACCTGCTCTCCACCCACCTCCCCCTTACAGTATTACAGATCTAAGTGTCTAGGCAGGAGGTGGTCTAGTTCTTACTGATGTGCAAAGGAGGAAATTCAGGTGGATTGTGGCGCAAGTTGTTTTTAGAACTTCCATCATGAAAATCCCAGGTAATAATACACAAGAGCCACCATGTGTATTCTGTTACTCACTTGATTTCAGTGACCTCCAAAATGTCACCTCAAGATGGGGGTGTCTGGTTCCTGAGTGAAGTTCTGTTATAGTTATTTTAAGCCTCAGTTGATGAGCTGGATTTTTGAAATGGTTTTTGTAATTTTCCTGCACTTTGTTTCCCTAAGCATCAGTACAAACAGACCCCTATTTCTTTGTATTGCATTCATTGTGTGATGCTTTCTTGAAGGCAGAGGTTGACTGACTCTCCTGAAAGGTTGTTAAGGTGATTTTTTTAAAAGGTGGGGGTATGAAATGCAGTTTTATAATGTTTAAATGGCATAAGGGAGGTTCTTAGAGACATGACCTTCAATATTGGGCTAGCCCTGCTCTGTAGGAGCAGAGGAATGAACTGCGAGGGAGGTGCATAGAGCACGGGCCGGACAGTTACAGAGGAGAGAAGGGTGCTTATGTCTCCCTGAAGGAAAGGGGATCAGCACTGAACCAGACTTTGAAAGATGGAGGATTTAGGTCTAGGGAGGTGGGGGATATTGCCGGTGTAGAGGAGGAAAAACTTTATCCCTAGACCCTGCCAGGTTCAGTAGCTAAGAGCCTTGCAAGCTAAACTGGTGAAAGACAGATTAACAAGAGAAAAAACAGATTTAATTATAACATAAACAATCAGAAAGAAATAAGACTCAGAGAATCAATTGGTAATTGGAGGCTTATATACCATCCCAAAAGGCACAAAAGCGTGGAGAAGAGGTGAGACAAAAGAAAGGGGTTTGGGCCTCTTGTAAAGGAGTAGGTTACGGAGAGGTGACTAGGAAATGTGTGATAAGCAAAGATGGTTTAGTAAAGGTGTGTGCAGATTTAATTGCGTGCCTTATCCATTGATGGGAGACATATCAGTGCAGGAGAGCGAGCCACCCTAATGAATATAAATTTCCTCTGTTTTTAGAGCTTTTTCCTTGTACCTGCTGTTTCTCAATTCCTTTCTGCTCAAAATAATCCGTATGCCAAAGAGGCATGGATATTTTGGGGTGGCAGTTGGATCCCCTTCACAGGTGAGCTAAGGCAACAGCATTATGTGGGCAGGAGTCAGCAGCTCCTTTTGTATGAATGAAGTGTGGTGGGAGGTCAGGCTGGTAGCAGAGGATCCAGGGGAGATGCAGGGTGTGGGGCGGAGAAAGTCTAAAGCTCACATCTTAAAAATAAGGGGTACCCTTTAGATGGATGCTGTCCAGTGAAACTTTTTGCAGTGGTGCACATATTTTATTCTGTCAAATGTGCTAGCCACTACACCCTGTGGCTGTGGAGCATTTGAAATGTGGCTAGTGTCATGCATTTCGAATTTTATTTTAAATCATTAAAATGTAAATGTAAATAGTGGCTTGTGGCCACCCTTTGGACAATGCCAGGTAGAGCTTTGGGAAGATGACTTCTGTGGTGGTATATCGAGTAGATATAGAGTGGGGACACTTACAGAAAGAGAAAGATGTCCCTCTGTACTATAGGAGGTAGTACACTTCCTCTGGCTTTCCTGTCCAGTGTTCCCAGAGAGGAGTCAGAACTCGTCCCCTGGCTCCCTGCTCTAGGTCCCAGTGTCTGTCTGTTCTGTGCCTTCTGTGCAGCACACATGTCTTGGCCACCTGCATCTCATACCCCAGCTCCAGCCTCCGAGTCCAGCAGACCCACCCTCTCCACCCCTCACTTGGCCCAGGGATTCTCAGGCTTTATTGTTGCCCTCTGTGGGTTGTATTTTGCTTTGACTTTTGGAGAAACTACTCTGTATCAGCGAAGATGCTCTTTGGCCCATCTTTGTCTTTAACCTTGAAATGAATGCTGATGTTCATGAATTTTGAGAATTCCCTCATATCCCCCACAGTGGGAGGGAAGAAGAGATTGGTGAGGGGTGGTATCCTGAAGAGTGTCTAAACCCAGAGAAATGGGGTAACATGCAGAGTCCAGGGTGGTCCTGTGTACATATGTCATGTCCTACCTGCCTGGAGGGGTTTCAACTGGCCTAATAGGGGGCAATTTGAATATCAAATAGTAGTAGTAAGGGATTGCAGCTTATGAAATAAAGTAAGACTGCTTGAGTCCACACTGATATAAGTAAATGAATGAATGACTAAAATGGGAGAGAAGAAAAAGTTATTACTAAAAATAGAAAGCCAGCTAATAAGTGCAGGAATGATGGAATTAGAAATTCACCATTTTTCAGCCATCCTAATAACTGATTAAGGACAGAATCATCAAAAGTAGTGGTCTCAAAGTATATCAGCACCAGACATTTTTGTATAACAAAGGAGAAAATAGTAACTTTATAGTGGAGAAACCTGGCAGGCATCACCTGAGCCCCCAGCAGGCGGTGCAGGGTGCCCAGCAGGCTGCGCTGAAGAGAAGGTTGCACCTTCTGCAGTGGTCTCACCCAAAGTTCATAAGCTGAATTGAATCACAAGGAAGCATCAGGCTCACCCAAAGTAAAGGTCAGTCAACAAAATCATTGGCCTGTGTTGTTCAAAAATATCAACATCTTGAAAATCAAACACTCAGAAACTGTTAGAGATTAAAGGAGACTTAGAGACCTGTCAGTTGAATGTAGCCCATGATCTAGGATTTCTTTTGCCATCAAGGATTATTATTGGAACAACTGAGGAAAATCTCAAAAAGTATGTGGATTAGATAATACTATTATCTCAATGTCAAAAGAGAAAGAGAGAAAATAAATGTTGTGGAAAGTTAACATTTGAGGAATGTGGATGAAAGATATTCAGGATTTTCATGTACTGTTCTTGTAACTTTTCTGTACATCTGAACTATGTCTTCCCCCTCTCTCAAAAGCAAAATATCTATTGTCCAGTTCTGGTGGAGGCATGTAGGTGTTCACTGTTTTATCATTATTATTATTATTACATTTTGAGACAAGATCTTGCTTATCTTGGCCTTGAACTCAGCCTCAGCTTCCCAAGTAGTTGGAACTATGGGCATGTACTACCATGTCCACTTCAGTATTCTTTATGCAGTATATTTAAATATTTTCATAATTAGAAGTTGGGGGAAAATGAGTACAAAATATCATGTCCTGGGTGTTTATGACATAATATATAGAGACTTGGGCTTATCATTAGTTAAGGGTAGCCTAGAGTGAGTTAAAAGATAAGCACATCTATGAAATTAGTTTTTGTTTTCATTTATATACACTGTGGCCGAGCATAGGATCCTGTCCATCTTCTAGTCAGTCTGATTCTCGCTAAATAAATCAAGCACAAGGTAGAGGGTTTCCTTCCCTTCCCCCTCCCTCCCAATGGCTCAGAATAACTGCCTGTGTCATTAAGAAGATCTTACAGATGTGCCCACTGTCATCTGAATTGAATTAACAAATCCAATCTGATAATATTTATCGAGATTAAAGAAAGATTTTTTTCTGAGCATGTTTATATGGTGACGCTAATGTAGTTTTCAAAATGCAATTTTGAGCTTCCTACCTCTGAGTTACTAGAATGTGGCACTTATTTTCAGGTTTGAGAAACATTAACTGTATGTTAAGAATACATATGTCAAAAAAAAAAAAGAATACATATGTCCCTAGCTTTTAATTTTTTAATCAAATCTTTATTATATTCTGGTTTTATATTCAGAGGCACTTGTTTGTGATCTTCTATTAGTCTTTATGGAGGTAGCAATTAAGTTAAGCAGACATTTTTAGTTACCTAAGCAGAATCCTCAGCACTGAGGAGTCAGACATGGATGAGACATAGACCCTGAATCTGTGCAGAGTATTCTTTTATGATGATCTTGCCTCTACTAAAATCTTTTCCCTTGGCTGCTTGGAGGAAGGCCGCTCACCACAGAGGTGGAATAGGCCTCCTGGTGTAGGTTTCAGGAGCAGGGAGACCTACCACAGAGTTGCTGGGAGATGGCCAAAGCCTGGAGATTGCAGAATGAGCTGCAGTCCTCTGAGGTGCCAGCCCCTGAGGCTGCTGTTCACTGGGTTTGATGGAGGAATCTGTCATTCTCACTGTTACAGGCAAAGTCGAACAGTACAGAAGAATTGATATCAAGATATACACTTAAACTGTAGATTCTTTTTTCAGGCCTCAGTGCAAGCTATTAGGCTTCAGATTTTTTTTCTTGTCTTGTTCTACAAAGTGGAAGAGATCTTTATGAATTTGGCGATGGAAACACAGATTGAGAGTAAGAGTGGGATTTATTATATAAAATGCAGATTCGTGAAATGAAAATGCAATGTTTTATTACCAAAGAAGGACTACGATGTATTAGGTTTAACACACTATTGGTTACCGCATTTTTTCCCCTTTTGCTAGAAATCAGAACGATCACTTCCTTGCCCTGCTTAGCACTGTCGTCAGGCAAGCATGCCCACAGGAAATCTCTCATCTGAAGGCATCGGGCAGTACTTCCCCAGGGCACCTCCTCTGCTAGCACCTCACCTTCAGACAGGTGCACCTGCCTGAGGCTTGGTTGGTATCGCCCTGTGCAGTTACTATGAAACGTCCAGGAAGCTACCATTCTCCTTGCTCCTGGGGGGAGAAAAAGTAGAGAGAATCTGGAGGTGGAGAGCTTGCTGAGGTGCTGTACCTGCCTGCTGGACTCCCCTCCAAATCAACTGCACCTGCCAGTCTTTCCCACTCTGCCAGGTGCTTCTGCTGGCCCAACCCCTCCTCTAGGCTTGTGGGAGCCACCCCTTCCGGGTCCTCCCCCTGTGCTGCTGGGCCAGTGGCTTTATGCACACCCTTCCACCACAGCCCAGCCAGGGCATGTCTGTGGCCCAGGCCAGGGCCCAGCCTGTGCCCCTTGGGCCTGGGCCCCCATGGCTCCTCCGGGCATGCAGCCCAGAGCTCCCTCAAGGATGGCCCCTTAGGGTGATGGTTCAGTTTGGGGGCGACTTCAGCAATGTCCCTGAGAGATGTGGGAAGGGAAGAAGAATGCTTTGAATATGACTGTCAGGATGAAGAGAGGAAGCCCATCCGAGAGCAGGATGACACCTTGGACCTCTGGGAAGAGGGTAAATTCTGTACTTTGCTCAGATTTTATCCTTTCATTGTTAGTGTCTAAATAGCTTTGGCTGTACCGATTTCATAGCATTTCTTTTTTTTAATTGAGTTGTAATTTAAAATACACTGATCTTATTTGAATGGCCTGAAACCGCCCTTGTAAGACGCCCACACAGAGCATTTCCAGCTCCACTGGAAGTCCCCTGGCCACCTTTCTAGTTTACCTGCTTCCCCAGGAACCAGCTTCTGACTCTGTCACCTTAGATTTGTTTTGCCACTTCCTGATCTTTGTGTCTTTGTGAACAGAATCAAACAGTTTGTATTACTTTGTATCTGGCTTCTGTTGCTTAAATAAGGTCTTTGAAATCCATCCATGTTGCTGCAAGTATTAACTGTTTTCTGTCTTTTTTTCTTTGTGGAAAAAGCTCCAGCTTTTCCAGCACTCCGTTTTAAGAGTTTTAAGTGTTTTCTTGTAACTGAATAGCTTTTGGCAGATGAATGGGCAAGAGATCAAATTGTTATTAAATAAAGCATGGTTTTGTGCCGGCAGTGTTTATTTTTTAAAAAATGACCTGAAATAAGGATTGTTTTAAACTTAGAGATACATCAAAGAGGAAAGTCCAAGGGCTGGCCTCGAAGCCACTGGGGATTCCACTGCTAGGTTCTCTCAGAGGGACACCCCTTTGTGGTGCAAAGGAGAGTATCAAGTACAGATAGGCCCAGATGCTGCTATGAGTTCCCAGAGGGGCTTCTGGAGCTTTCACCCCCAACCCAGAGAAAGAGGCTTTGGGGGGTGATCAAGGTGTTTACACAGTGACTACCTGGACATTCCTTAGGTCTCTTGAGTAAAAACAGTCAGAATACTGGCTTGATGCCCATAGTCCAGTGGTTAGGGCGCCAGCCCAATAGGCTGGTGGGTTTGATCCCAGCCAGGGTCTGTTAAGGAACAATGACAACAACAACAGAAAAATAGCCAGGTGTTGTGGTGGGCACTTGTAGTCCCAGCTACTTGGGAGGCGTAGGCAAGAGAATCACTTAAGCCCAAGAGTTGAGGTTGCTGTGAGCTGTGATGCCACAGCACTCTACTGAGGGCGACATAGTGAGACTGTCTCCAGAACTCTGCTTCGGGATGGCATGCTTTCATGTCTCAGGATAACTTTTATTTTCAAAATTACTTATAATCGGCTACATTTTGAAAGTGTTTTTCTTTTGAAGTTACTGTCCTGAAAATATTAATACTTCAACTCTGGGACAGCTAGAACTGTTTCATTGGAGGAAGGGGAGACAGTGGGACAAGCCAGAGAGCAAGGGACCCGGGCTGAGGCCTGGAGCCCGGTTGGGGCCTCAGACCCTCTCAGGAGGGGACGGGAAGGGGAAAGGAGTGACGCCCTTGCAGGGCCAAGCAAGAGGAAGGCATCTGTCTGCTCTTGTTAGCCAGCCCAGGCTTAGCTGGATTAGCCTCTGTCCTGTAAAGATGAGCTGCTGTGAGAGTAGCCAATGCCTGCATTAGAACATGATAGCAATGCAGACTCCCAGGCCCCGGCCCAGACCCACTGAGTCAGAACCTGCATTGTAACAAGATCCCCAGACGATGTGCATGCATGTTAAAAAGTACAAGATGAGCTACTGCCTTGAAGCGTAAGATGATTTTAAAAAACCAATCATTGGAACTTCTGATTCTCAGTTAAAGACTGCACAATATTCTGGAACGATATCATGTATCCTAGTCAAGAGAAGAAGAGAAATGCATGTTGTATACTTTTCTTGTATAAAATACATACGTATGTATGTATACTATGTGAAGAGAAGGTGTGTGCATCGGTATCCACACACACGTCGCATATACATACTCTTCATGTATTTTGTCAACCACATAAAACAATAGGCACCATTGTGAATTTAGAGAAATCAAGGTTGGATCGATTCTGAGCCGAGTTTGAGGACTTAAGCCTGGGAGCACAGACTCAGGACAGACCGAGGCTCTGTCTGGAGGCAGTTACCTGAGGCACAGTATATATACGTTTTCTAACAGAGGTATGTATAAGGCACAGAAGGTGGGAGAAGTGAGTAGTGAGGCAGTAGTTACATTCCTGTGGTTCTGATTGGTGTTTAGCAGCGCTGCACATAAGGTAAATATGTGGTTGAGTGGGAAGGAGAAAGTTCAGCTATCTTAGAGTCTGGTGGAGGGGGACTGATTCCATCCTGCATCTGATAAACAGGTTTCTGACCAGCGCCTGTCAGAGAAGTATTTAACAAACTCCAGTTACAGGGGCAAGAGGTAAGCTGGAGAGCCGAGGTTTCATTCCTCAGGAGCCATCACGGGCTCCTGTTAAAATTTTCTTTTGAATTTTCCTTTCTCTGACTATGTATATTTTATATATATGATGATGATAGCAAATGTTTGTTGTGCACTTACTGTGTGCCAGGCATAGTTTTAAGTACATTATATGGATTCACACACTGGATCCTCAAAACACTTAATATGAATGTTTTAAGTACTGTTGTATATTAGCTTCTATTTATAGAAAGGAGGAAACTAAAATTAAATAACTCATTTAAAGTCACACAGCCCATTCAGAATGAAATGAAAGTGCTCTGCTCTTAAATTACTATGCTAGCAGTTCTCAGAGTGGGGTCTCTGACCAACAGCAACAGCATCACCTAGGAGCTTGTTAGAAATGCACGTCCCGGGCAGTGGCTGTGGCTCAAAGGAGGAGGGCGCCAGCCCCATATGCCAGAGGTGGCGGGTTCAAACCCAGCCCCAGCCAAAAACTGCAAAAAAGAAAAATGCTCATCCTTGGGTCCCACCCCAGACCTGCTAAATCAGAAACTCTGGGCCGGGGACCAACAATCTGGGTTTTAGCATGTCCTCTGGGTGATTCTAGTGCATGTTGTCTTATCCTGATCCACATCTCAGAGATACTTACATATCCATCTGCCTGTGGCAACACCCAGGGGAAGAGACCCTGCCCTGTGATGCCCAGCCCATGATAGACAGTTACTGTATATTTTCTTCCTTTCTTGTTTATTCTCATCAACTTCCCTGCTTTCATTTTTTGGTGGTCCTGTAGGTGAAGCATTAACAATATTTTCAGGATCAGGATAGTAACTTCAAAATATGTTATTGTCAACATGTTTTGTTTTCTTTGTAAAATCAAACTCACTCACTTTTAGGGTTTTCTCTTGGCCTGAAGGATGTCTGTGGTGAGGATCAGGAAGATAGACTTGGAAGGTTTGGTTTTATGGCTGGTTTTGCTGGACACATGTCATGTATCCCAGAGCAGGCTGGACAAGACTCCGTGTTTCGCAGTCACTATCACACCACCCAAATCCCAGGTGGAAGACTAGTGCTCTTTGAGTATGGAAATAGGTATAGGGCTTTAGGTCTGTGTTACCTGGATTCTGACGTGGTTTTCTACATTGTTTAAAAGAGGTATTTTGGGGCGGCACCTGTGGCTCAGTGGGCAGGGCACCGGTCCCATATACCAAGGGTGGCGTGTTCGAACCAGGCCCCGGCCACCTAAAATAGCAGTGGCAACTGCAACAAAAAATAGCCAGGTGTTGTGGCGTGTGCCTGTGGTCCCAGCTACTCAGGAGGCTGAGGCAGGAGAATCGCTTTAGCCAAAGAGTTGGAGGTTGCTGTGAGCTGTGATGTCATTGCACTCTACTGAGGGCAACAGAGTAAGACTGTCTCAAAAAAAAGGGAGGGGGAGAAAAAAAAAGAGGTTTTTTTTTGTTTGAAAACTGTAGGACACAAGTATTTGAGTTGCTTGGATACAAGATCCATTGTTGTCCTCTCCTGATCACCTTGTGGGGTGCTGGGCACTTTCTAATTTACCCATTTAGTCCTCAAAACAGCCTTTGAGATAAACATTATGTCCATGTTGCCACCAAAGCATCCGAGGTTCCAACAGGTTGGCCTTGCCCAGAGTACCCCAGCTGCAAGCTCCTGCCTCCCACCACTCCCCAGGCTTAAAGCTGGTAGAGGTCTTGGCCCGTCCCTGGTATTATCTCATTTAATCCTTTTAACTCCTGAGGGGGGTGTTCCTGGGAGACCAGGCACCAGGAGAGGCAGCTTCACTCTCACTCTCTTTCCAGGGAGAGGAAATATTCAGGCTCTGTGTCTTCTGGCTGCTGAAAATTTGCACAGTGCAGAAAACCAAATTGATCTCAGGTGCTGAGTGGCATTCTAGGAGGAGGGCTGTGTTTGCTTTCCTTTTCTCAAGCCCCTCTCCTCATGGTGAAGTCAAGGAGTGGGTCGTGCCCCTCTCTGGGGCTGAGCAGCTGCACTGGCATAAGGAAAACACCGGAGGGAAGGGAAGTTTCTGGTCATTAGTTCATTCTGGTTTGTTCCATTGCTTTCTCAAGGAAATGCATTAAGAAGCCTGACTTCCTAATTTCTTCTCACCTGGGCATTTCCAGGCTGTTACCCATTTGCAAGATGAGTCACTAAGTTTCTGGCAAGTGTCACTCTGGATTGCTCAGGAGATGGCAGGGTTTGGACAGAACATGTGGAATGGAGTCTGAATGTTCCCGTGAGTAGTTGTGGGTTCCCCGAGACCACATGCTTGCAGACAGAAGCGCATTCCGCCCTCCCGAGGGTGGCTCTAGAAGTGTGTGAGGAGGCAGCGTCAGTCCTCTGCACAGAGCCAGTGTTCAGGCATTGAGCACTAACCAGAGATTATAATCCAGAAAGACAGAGAAGAAAAAAATGCCAGTTGACGGTAGGAATCCAAAGCCTCTTCTGTCTCTGTCCAGAGGCTGCACCTATCTGCTGGCTATCCAAGTTCTCCAGCTGGTTCCCAGGTGAAGCTGGAGAAATCGAGCACATTCTTCTAGTGTGCAGGGCATTCGTGGGCCCAGTGGGAACCTCAGCCCCAGAGAAGCGACCTATGGCCCAGTGTCTGTGTTAACATGGTGTGACTAGCAGTGCTCAAGAGCTCTTTGCACAACTTCCCCACTGGATGAGGGCCATGGATGAGGAAGGAGCTGATGTGGCTTATCAGTACCCACTGCAGCACAGTTACAAAGGTGTCTTTGCTCATGGCGGCACTGGGGTTTGGTTCTCAGTATCCATGGCTACCCCACGTAGGCCTCCTGTAATGTCAGTCACTCTGGACGGTTCTCCTAATGGAGTTGGGGTACCAGCATCACCCTAAGGCTGGCCATGGGTAAAGCTCCTTCACAATCTATATCTTGGGGTCCTTTAGCTGCACAGTCCACGTCCCCATCCTTCTTGTATCTGAACCTCCCAGCAGCATCTCTTACCTGATACTTCCTGCTTATTCCTCTGTATTATGTTAATTTATGTGTGTGTCTTACTTTTTTAACTAGATCGAGAATTCTTTGAGGGGAGACTTCACTCATTAAAAGTCCAACTTGGGGGTTGAACTGTTGAGGCCCTTCCATAATAGCTCCATGACCTTGGGCAGTTTCTTCATGTCTAACACGGGACCATAGTAATACTTCCCTCATGGATGCAAACATTAAAACAGACTGTGTACACACAGCACTTAGCAGAGTGCCAGGCACTGGCGAGCACTCAGGAGTGAGCCATTTGGTTATCACCTCATTAAATGTCTTGGTGATAAGTAACCCCTGTGGATAAACACTGGGCATTCCATTCTAGGGTAGGGTGAACGATTATAGCATGCAGCAAACCTCCAAGTTCGTGGTTATGTCTCACCTGACCTTGGACTAGCCACTTGGCCTGTTTCTCTCTCTCTGTGTGTCTGGTTTGTTCAGTGGGATCATATTTATGTTGAGGGATTATTTTGGGTTTTAAGTGAAATAATATTTGTAAAATGCAAGGGCAGAGCTTGGCATATTATAGGTACTCAGTAGTCGTCGTTTCATTTATTCCTCTCTGCCTCTTAAGTAACTTGTGTTGGTGCCCTGCTCTCAAACTCCATAGACATGGGGAAGTGAGCCAGCAAGATAGTGACACTTCAACTTCAGTAAATAATGACGCCAATGACCAGTAAAATGAAGCCAGAGCTGTGTACTGTATTGGTCTCTGCCCTTGGCAAGTGACACCTCACTCCTGCCTCCCAAGGCAGAGACTCGGCATCACACAGTCATGGCTAATGGCAGCACAGACTGCTGTTCTTATGGGCCTGGCTCGGGGCCGGCCTCTGCCCCTGCTGCCCCAGAGATCTTCATCTGAAAGCCAGCATAACTGTGCCTCTTTGGTGGGAGGAGTGGTAGCAGGCTGCCCATGTGCTTCTGTGCTGGGACCACAGCTGCTTAGTCAGTACCTTCTTGTTAATGTGTCTGTCTTAGCAGCTTCCCACCCATCTCTTAGCATCCTGTGGGAGCTTTTATTTATTTATTTTCTTTGCAGAGAGCCTTCTCTGCAGGGTGGCTTCACTGTGCTCATCTTGGGGTCATGAGCTATATACCAGGGCTTTTATGTTTTTCACCCCTTTTGGAGTGTTGATTAGAAATAACCTGTTCTTTGCAAGTAAAATAGATTTTTCCATTTTTGAGTATCAACTATATGTGTCTGCCCTCAAATGAGTAAGACTCAGCTGTGACTTCGTGTGACTTAAATAGGTCTGATAAAAAGGGACATTTGTAAGCATTTATTAACTTATTA
Source organism: Perodicticus potto (assembly GCA_963574655.1). Lineage (NCBI taxonomy): Eukaryota > Metazoa > Chordata > Mammalia > Primates > Lorisidae > Perodicticus > Perodicticus potto. Next base: position 58,090 of record CAUYRH010011905.1, on the reverse strand, counting down.
TTAAGCATTTATACTGGCTGCCCTGCTGTAGTCATTTTTGACTTGAGGACATTTAGATAAAAATAATATAAAACTTTCTGGTTTTTTTTGTTTGAATTGCAGAGAAGTGAGCATTGTTTTGTATTACCAAGTACTGGGGCCCTTCATCCTATCCCAGTGTCCACGTTCAAGGTGTACATCAACATAGTCATGTTTTGTTCTTAGAACCAATAATGCATGTCTTATTGGATTTAGTTAATTCATTAGGACTAAGGCTAAGTCAAGGCTGAGTTATTTTGAGGATAAATGTTGAGGGACACTAGCAAAGTGAGAGACTTGGCCAAGCCTCCAAGGAAGTGGCTATTACTTGGGAGCACTGAAGAGGTTTGTGTGGGAAGAGAGTTCAAAGTTAAGCCTGAAAATTGGACAGAGATGTCTCTGAGTTATGGATGTATCATGAAGTGCTGTCTGGCATCAGACAATTTTAATGACAATTCTCTAACTAAAAACGATCTGAGTGGGGCAGATTAGTTCCTGTAGGTGTCCTTCATCACTGCCGGTTTCTTCCCGGGTGATTTGCTATTCCTAAACAATTTTGCTGGCTGACTGCTACATCACTGTAGCCCAAGGAGGGCTCAGTCAAGGGTTAAGATAATAAAAGAATGTTTACATTGTCGTGTAACGGGAGTGGCTGGAATATGGTGTGCTCCAGGGATGCTTGTTTGCACATTCTTTGGTAACATAAAATATTGACATATAATTTACATGCTGTAAAATTCACTCATTTTGACTGGACAATTGAGTGATTTTTAGTAAAGTCTTTGAGTTGTGCAACCATCACCATAACTGAGTTTTAGAACTTTGCACCCCACAGAGTGATCCCTCATGTTCCCACTTCCACTCCTAGGCAACCACTAAACTACTTTTTATCTCTATAATTTGCCTTTTCTGACACTTTACATAAATAAAAACAGAAAACATGTGGTATTTTTGTGTCGGGTTTTTACTGAGAGCAAGGAATGAGCCCGTGTCTGCTTTGGTGTGCATTAATTCTTCATTCCTTTTTATGGCTGAGAAACATTCTACTCTACGAATATACCACATTTTGTTTATTAATTCAACAATGGATGCATTTTTGTTTGCTTTTTGGCTATAATGAATAATGCTATGAACACATGGACATGTGTTTACATTTCTCTTGGGTAGTTACTTAGGAAGCTGTAAAAAGTCTTAGCGACCTCAGGCAACTCGTTCAGCTTCTGGAAGTCTCACTTTCGCCATCGTAGGTGTGGACACAAATTCATCTAACTCCCTGGGGCTGTGTCTGGCAGAGATGGGCGGGTGTTGCTAGTGTAAACTGAGTCACAGCAGCCCTTTTTGCCACTTTGGGCTAGTCTCAGTATCTGGGCAGACAGTAGAAAGTATAGATTTTACAGAATTTGGTGGGAGAGGCGAGTCTTGGGTAGGGTGTCAGCTACATGGAAGTACCTTCTTCTTGCTGGGCTGTGGGAAGAGCAGGAAGTTCCTAGATGGAGAAGTTGGAGAATATTCTACAGCGGAGAATAGCAGGCTCACAGCCTCACATCACCGTGGAAAACGGGCTTGGGTGATGGGTGAAGAGGGGGGAGGAGGGGCCGGAGCCAGGTAGGGATGGTCCCTGTGTGTCTCCTATGTCGAGGCTGCCACTTGTAGGAAGTGCCAGAGCTGGGGAAGATTATTAAACAAGGCAGGGACAGAGTAATTCAAAAGCATGTAGACAAAGCTTTAAAAGACATCTGTTTTGTAATAGCTAGAAACTTGGCATGAATAGTGACTCATTTAGAATTTTACGGGAAGCTTTTTAGCTGTGGCTTCCAGCTTTGGGCCCTGCAACCCCTGTTCCTATGAAGAGGGCAGATAACAAGTGCTTATTAAGTTGGCTTCCTTGAGGAGCAGAGGCCAGATGTGGTGCTGCTTTCTCTTCCTGACAACTGCTGCTGCTGGTCAGAAATTGGAGAGAAGCATCCACTGGTGTGGGGGCCATGTTTTTGTTTGTCACCGAGGTACCAGCTCTGCCTCTACTGGGTGTATAGGAATTTCTAGGGGTATGTGTCTATTTTGAAAGTTTATACAGTCTACTTCTAGTTTTTATAATAAAAATTATAGAAGGTAAAATTCAACTTTAAAAAAATTGATTCTAAGATATAGAAGGTAGAAGGAAAAAGTATTGGGAGATGGAGCTCAGGTTCTTTTTTTTTGAGACAGAGCCTCAAGCTGTCTCCCCCGGTAGAGTGCGGTGACATCACAGCTCACAGCAACCTCCAACTCCTGAGCTCCAGCGATTCTCCTGTCTCTGCCTCCCAAGTAGCTGGGACCACAAGCGTCCACCACAACGCCCTGCTACTTTTTTTTTTTTTTTTTTTTTTTGGTTGCAGCCATCATTGTTGTTTGGCGGGTGGGCTGAACCTTCCAGCTCAGGTGTATGTGGCTGGCGCCTTAGCTGATTGAGCCACAGGCGCTGAGCCGGAACTCAGGTTCTTTTTAAAAAAGTTGAAAAGCACGGTTTTAATTAAACGACCTATAGGCAGTGGTTCTCAACCTTCCTAATGCCATGGCCCTTTAATATAGTTCCTGTGGTAACCCACAGGTTGAGAACTGCCTATAGGTAAGGCAGAATGCAAACAGTTCCAAATACAAATATAATGGGTAGTCATGAATATCTTTTTCTCTCAATTTGTGGATATTGGCTACTTGTCTTTGGGCGATAAGGAGAAAGTGTTTTCTTAAGGATTAGGGAGATTTTTATGTGTTAAATAACACATGTTTGTGCCTTAAATATTTATTCACTCTAGAGCAGTGATTTTCAATTGGTGTGCCACGGCACACCGGTATGCCATGAGAGGATCTTAGGTGTGCTGCAAAAATTTTTAAAGATCATTAATTAAATTATTTTAAAAGAAGTTCAAAGGATAGTAAGTATATTCTTTTTTTAATGCTTTTTAAAATTAACATAATTTAAGTGTACTGTGGACGTTTAACTATAGGTTCAAGTGTGTCATGAGATAAAAAAGTTTGAAAAAGACTGCTCCGGAGATAAATAAAGCTGACATTAATGGGTGAAATGCAGTCAGATTAAGAAGTAATGAGAGCTGTGTGTTCTATAACAACCTAATGGGAATCTTTTCACCAAAATACATGAATGAGAGGGGAGGTCTTTCAACTATAGTTCCTTAAAGAAGGATGGGGCCAAAATGTCAAGGAAGCTTGCTACGTCTGTTAATTTGACATCTAGTAGGGAGGTACAGGGTTCCACGGGGAGAGCTGGTTGCTGTGATGGAACTCCAGACTTCCCACAGCCCCTCCAGCCAGGCACCGCGGTCCTGCCTACTGGATGGTCTCAAACCTCACAGGCTCCAGTCCCCCCTCTCCTCCTCTCCCAGCCCTGCCAGAGGGCTCATTCAGAAGGAAGCTGGTGTCAGATCTGTCAAGATTAAAACCCCAGTACCTGCACAATCGCTTTCATCCAGTGTGGGTTTTCCCTCAGGGCCCCTCAGCTACAGTCATCCCTCTCCTGGCCATATCTCCTCGGCATCTCCTATCTGTGAGATGGAACTGGAAAATGCATGCCAACATTGCATTAAGTGATTTATTTTGGGCTTGTCAACAACAGGCATGTATTTATTTTCAGTGGCAAGTCCAGGATCAGGGCACTGGCAATGGTTAGATTCTGAGGCCTTCTTCTGGGGTCCCGGTGGCTGACTTCTCTATGTATCGTCATGTGGTGGAAATAGCAACATTTATTCTTAAAATTGTCTAAGGTATACTTTAATTTGTGTAAGGGTTGCATGACTGGGGCAGCGCCTGTGGCTCAGTGAGTAGGGCACCACTCCGTATATCGAGGGTGGCGGGTTCAAACCCAGCCCCAGCCAAACGGCAACAACAACAACAAAAAAGAGTTGCATGACTGACTTTCAGGTGAAGGCTCCTTGCAGAGCTGTGCTCCACCTCTGTTGCCCCCGGTGAGCTGTGACAGCTCAGTCACACGTCTCCCTCTCTCTGGTCAGCGAGCCCAAGGCCACTCATTTGAATTTGACTTTGTGTGATTTCTTACTTTTCCTACCATCCCAGCAGTGAACACTTGATTCTCCTCCCATCTCAAAGTGGGTGCTCACAACCCAAAATGTCATACCCGCAGCTCCTAGGGTGTGCTTCTGTCAGATGGGCCTGCTGCCACCATGGGCTGTGGGCAGCGGCTGCCCGGCACGTTATTCCACAGTGAGGTCAGCAGCTGTCCTGATGCTAGAGGTCTCGCTGGGCAGCCCCATCTCGCTCCTGACCTTCCACCTCACGTGCGTGCTCTTGACCCCGCTCTCCCAACAAGAAGCCCAGATCCTGTACTTTCTGATTTATCTCCCACTCAGTCTCGTCTCATAAATGTCAAGGAAAAGCCTCCTTCTGGCCACCCCACTGCCACCTGGGATCCCAGCCTTGATGCCGGCCCCTCTGAGTTCCCTTTGCCCCTTCCCTGTTGCTCTACACTGGAGCCAAAACGTTTTCTGAAGTACAGATCTCATGTGGGCGCTCCCCCCTTGAAAATCCTGCCCTGCCTTTCCCTTGTCCTGTGATAAAAGCCCAGACTCCTTAAAGGGACTGGCCAGTCCTCAGGCACCCTGGGCACCTCCCCAAGTCTGCCCTGCTTCCTGCGTGTCCCAGGAGGGCGGGTGCCCGGTCTCGGCCCCTCCAGAACTCTGGTAATGGTTGTTTAGTGTTAGTGTGATGGTGCCAAAAGTGCAGAGTGTGAGCTTTGTTATTTTGCTATTGTAGGTAGGCAGGTTACATTTAACTTCTTTTTTCTGGAAGTTGGACCATAAGTGTCTCGTATTAAGCTATTGTAGAGGTTTACGGCTGCTCCTTTACCTTTTTTTTTTTTCCCTGACACATTTTTTGGGTAGAAGTGGATTTATTTGGCAGTGCTCTCTGGGTTAGAAATGGAACTTCTATTTGAAATACCATTCCTGTGGAGAGAGAAACATGACCACAGTTTATCATAGATTTAGTGTCTAAAAAGTTAGTACTAGAAAAGCACAGCCCGTACCGTTTAAAGGCATGCTTTGTTATCTTCCCACCCTCACTGGTCTCACTCCTGCCCACTCCTTTCTCAGAAGGGGAAAGCCAAGACGCTGCAGCTGACTGACAGCTGCCGAGGGCCTGGTGGTCTTGATAAAGTGTCCTTTGAAAAGCTGAGCCTCAGCCTGAGGTCAGGACCTGCTTCCCCTGTGCCACAAGTGCTTCACCCTCTTCCTAAACATGGATGATTTGTGCCAGCCCTCGCCTCGGCCTCATGTCCTCATGTCCTCTCTGGCTCTCTGTTTTAGTCTAGGAGCCAAACTGGCCTAGCTGTGACCCCTGCAGTGCAGCCTCTCCCAGACCTTAGTTGGGGCCTTAATATCCCAGAGCCTCATTTTCTCATCCGTGGAGTAGTCACAGATAAGTTGTTAACAGTGCCTATCCTGCAGCGTTGTTTAGATTAAACGAGAAAGTACATTCAATCTCTCGACATAGCAGGGGCTTTGTAAATGTTAACTGCCATCTCTGTTGGGAATCTCTTCTTATTCTCAGGTTTGCTACTTGCTAGTTTTGTGACATTGGGTAAGATTTTTTGTTGCTGTTGTTGTTGTTCTTTGTTTTTTGAGATAGGGTCTCACTCTGTTGCCCAGACTAGAGTGCAGGGGCACAATTATTGCTCACTGAAACCTTAAAACTCCTGGGGAGCCTCCTACCTCAGCCTTCCAAGTAGCTGGGCCTCCAGGCACACACCACCACACCCAGCTAATTTTTCTATCTTTAGAATCTATCTTTTTCACTCTTGCTCAGGCTGGTCTCATACTCCTGACCTCAGGTGATTCTCCTGCCTTGGCCTCCCAGAGTGCTAGGATTATAGGCATGAGCCACCTTGCATGCCTGGCCCAGGGCAAGTTATTTAAATATTTGGAGCCTTAGTGTCCTAAAATGGTGTTAAGGTAAGTAGTGCTCTGGGGGTAACATGAAACAACCCATATAGAGGACTAGGAGCAGTCCCTGGCCATAGTAATTGTGCTCAGTAAAGGTCTGCTGCTACTGTTAGCAATTTCTTTTCAAGTAAGCTCAGGGAGGATTCCAGAACCCTATTTTTTTAGTTTGTTTCAGATTTTCTGAAAAATATTTTAAGTAATTTTCCCCCATCAGTGCACAGTCACTGTAGAATTTTTCTTAAAGAAGCACAAGGAAGAAAATTTAACATTTGTGATCCTATCCAAATATCGATACTTTTGTGGCTATCCTAATTTTTTTTCGTACACCATGAATTTATACATTTCTTTCCTTTGCCTCCACATTGGAATTATGTGTTCTTTTTGAATGTCATTGGAATGATCACACACTTCTACTGCTTGGGGTAAACAGTTGTTTTCCATTCATGCGTCTGCCTTGTGCAGTTAGGCTCAGTCAAAAACCCTGGGACTTACAGGAGGTCCCTTTACCCCTATGTACCCCACTTACAGCTGTCCTGTCTTGGGGGCATGAAAGGGCACACCCTGCCTACTGTATATGCATGGTGACAATGTGTACTGACAGATTAATGCTGGTCCAGGTGTGCATATTATTAGGTTCAACTGTTAAAATATCTTAAAGCTTTTTAAAATTAACTTTGTAAAGGGCAATGCAAGGGATCCCTGTGATGGTGGATACATGAACCCACACAGGTGATAAAATTCACTGGTCCTTTGAGGAGAGCAGGGGAGTGTTAACACAAGTTTAAACACAGAGGCTATTTGATTGAGGCGGTCTGTTTCCTGGTGTATGTAAGAGGTCTGGATGCTTGCAGTATTCGCAGCTGTGCAGGGGGGAGACTAACTTTGTGGCCTAGAAATCTTCACATGAGGACTAATTGTGACCTTGAGCTGATGAACTAAGCCAATGTGAGCTGGACTTCGTCTACATCAACTTCGATTCTGGTTTAAACTCAACTTGTAGATGTCCCTTGCCCCTCCCTCACGGGCAGTTCTGTCTGAGGCAGTGCATTTCAGGTGGAGGGTCTCGTCTCCTGGCTCTGATGGCCCTGTGTTGCTAAGGTTTCAGATTTAGAACCAGATTTCAGGTCTCCTCCTTAAGGTAGAAAATCATTCCAGTAGATCCAGTTTCTCTGAGCTCGTTCACTAGGATGATCTCTATTGCATGTCATAAAATATTTAGAGACCTATCGAATTCCAGTGCTGTTTGCTGTTAGTAATGCTACTGAATTTGACTTAGTAATAAACTTCCATTCCCAAATACCTTGTATGGGCTCTTCCTGAATGTGGGTCGAAAGCTTCGACTCTTAACAGAATTATTCTATAGAGTTTTATTTACAAGAAAGTTATTATTTAGCCCCAAAGAGATAGGTTTTAAATAATTTTATACTTTGCCCCTAAATCTATTTATAATATATTCAGTCCTTACCCCATAGAATAAAACTCATGCTACCTCCTTGGTGTTTATTGAACTGCAAATCCATTCCTTGCCATTAATTAAAAATATATTTTTTTTATTTTGTATTTTCTCAGACCAAGTCTTACTCTGTACCCTGGGTAGCGTGCCATAGGATCATAGCTCACAGCCACATTAAGCTCTTGTGCTCAGGCAATCCTCTTGCCTTAGCTTCCTGAGAAGCTAGGAAGATTTACTGGCACCTGCCACTATGCCTGGCTAGTTTTTTTTCTATTTTTGGTAGACATGGGATCTCACTCTTATTCAGGCTGGTCTTGAACTCCTGAGATCAAGCAGTCCACCTGCCTTGGCCTCCCAGAGTGCTAGGATTACAGGTGTGAGTCTCCATTCCAGGCCTCTCTTTGATTTAAAATAAAACAACCCTGAGGGTTTTTTTTTTTTTTTTAAACAGACTAAAGCCTTCTTTTATTACACACCCCTTTTCAAAGAAAAAAAACTCACAATCCTAAAGTGGCTTTCGTGCAGCCTCTGTGTGTGTGTAGCAGCAATAGTAGTTTCTTTGGTGTAAATTAAAAAAATACATCACCCTAGTTTTCATGATGTGGGGACTGGTTGCATAGCCTTAGAATTTAGGCCATTTGGAAAAGAGAGTGCTGTGCCATTATGAAGTTACCAGCTTAAGGCTGCTTTCTGAAGGATCCTACTCTGTTCATGTGGTTGGTCCTGCATGGAGTCCAGATCCCACAGGCCTTTCCGAGCCTTTACACGTGGGTGGTGCTGCTAACCCCTCCCCACTCCATCTCTGCACACTCAGGACCATTAAACATGCATGTGTGCACACAGACGTGCAATGTCAGGGCTTCTTGAGGATCAGAAGTCACTCTCCCCAACTGAAACTCATCTTTCCCTAGGCACTGGAACTGAGAAATGAAATCTGGTGGTGTTGAGGGCAGTGTGAGTTGAACCTGCAAAACTAATGGCCCTGTGTACCTAATGTACAGGCGCAACTTTGGGAGTGGGCTGCTTTTTCAGATGGGTCATTTGTTTGGCAAGTTTGTGGCATTGCTGGGCTCATTGTCCTTTCTTTTCTTACAGTTTTATGTGCTGAAAGAGTTGGCCAGATGACTAAGACATATAATGACATAGATGCTGTTACTCGGCTTCTTGAGGAGGTAAGTGTTTCAGAGATAGGCAAAGAGTGGTTTATAATGAGTTTAATTTATTTTGATCAAAGCATGCCTTATTGTCTGTTTCAGTGAGGAATCTCAGAAGTTGGGCCCTCTTGGGGTATATTTTAATGGCTTTGTTTTTTTGGATTAGTCACTATGTAGGCCTTGGTAGCTATAATTTTGTGCAGGTATTTTAGGTTTTTAAAGGAATGACACAAAATATGGTAGTGGTTAAATACTTTCTAGAATACCCAGTCATTATAGGGAAATTATAACTGAATGTACCTTTATTGATAAAATATTCATTACAAAATTTTTCAAAATATTTTAAAAACATTCTCCACATGTTGGCCACTTCTTTGCAAAACTTTGTAATGAATATGTTCTAAATAAACATACATTTAGCTATAATATCCCAGGTTCCTCTATGCATAGTGACTTTTGGGACACCCTATATTTTAAATGTGTCTAAAAATATCAGAAGAGTATATCATCCATGTCTTCTTCTTAACATATTTTAAGTTTTTACTTACATCAGGTTATTGGAATATTATGCAGTGTCAGCAAGGAAATAAGCAAAATAAGCAAAGCAAGAAAAGTTTAGGAAAATCGCTTAGCATTAGGTAAGCTGCTTGTGTTTTAGAGACTGCGGTTTTCTCAGCTTATCAGCATTCTATTGGGGGCTGAGAATTAGAATTCGAAGGCCTGTAGAAACATGAGTGTGTCGTGTGTTCATCCCCAGAGCAGGCCAGAGTGTGCTGGGCTCTTAGTACTCGTGGAGTAAGTGTCCATCCTACACACCACCCTCACCACCGAATCAGGCCTTAAGAAGAGGGGTGCTGACGTTTAAACCCGTGTTTCTTCTTCTCTCGAGTCTAGAATGAGTTTGGGTCACGGGACTGCTCCTTGCCATCATTCTCTGAAAAGAGAGTAGAATAACACAAGGGACACAGAAATTGTGTTGTTTTTACTGTTTTCAACCAGTGGGAGGACAGGGTTGAAACAGAGATAGGATCTAGGCAGGAGCAGGGGGACCCAGGGTTTTTATGTCTCCTCTTCCCATGTTTCTCCCTCTGTACACCCAGCATTGTCACACCCCTCTTGCAGCCCACTCCCATCCAATCTCCGGAAGGAGAACTTGGGGTTTTTCCGCAGTGTGGTAGGGTGTCAGGGGAGGCGTCTGGGAGCCTTCTGCCTTCAGACGGTGTTTCAGGTGCGGCCACATCTTGCTGGCACCAGCACATGGTGGGTGCACTTGGCTGGTGCCATTGACTTGTAAATGGCTTATTGAAGACTCCCTCCTGCTGCATTCATTTCCCCCAACAGTGCTACCGCTCTCCAGATCTTAGAGTGTTTTTAGAACCCACTCCTCACCCAGCATTCTCATCAAGTCCTCTGAGAAAGGCCCTACAAACATGCCTTTTTTTTTTTTTTTAATTCTGAGGCCTCACTAAAATTCCTGGAGCCTCAGCAGTGAGATTTTAGCTTCTCTGCACTCCAGTCTTCCTTGCAGCTGCCACCACCCCCAGCCCTCTGTGATCACCTTGCCGTCTCCCTCACATTCAGCTCCTCAGGTGGCATTTGAGGCCACCATCTTGCTCATGACCCTGAATCCTCCTACTCCCCACTGTCACCAGGACCTGCCTCCTGCTCTCACACCCTTGGGTGTATGTGCTGTTTGACTATCTCCGTCCTTTCTCAGTCTTGCACTGCAGGTTCCACCTGGGATATTTGAAGTTGGCCTTGACCTGGCCACAGGTAGTCTGTACCCTGCTGAATACAGGAGTCATCCTGCAGTCCTATTATTGTTCATTCTGCTGGATTGGTTAGAAGTCTTTCCAAAGCAGGGAACCTTCTTGGGCGTCCCCAACCCTCTCCCCTCCCCTACTGTCTGTCTTTTCTTCAGGCTCACTCTGTTGCTGGGGCATCATCCTAGCTCACTGAAACCTCCAACTCCTAGGCGCAAGCATTCCTCCTGCCTCGGCCTCGCTAGTAGCTAGGACTATAGGCTTGCACCCCTGTGCTGAGCTAATTTTTAAAATTTTTGTTAGAGATAGAATCTTACTGTATTGTTCAGGCTCGCCTTGGAATCCTGGATTCAAGTGATCCTGCCACCTCAACATCCCAAAGTCCTGAGATCACAGGTGTGAGCCACCGCGCCCAGCTGCTGTCGGATGATTTCTCTCTCTTTTTGAACCTTGGAAATAACAGGCCTTTGATATAATGTCTGCCTTTGGTGTCATGCTTACTATTAGGGATGAAATTTGCCTGAGAGCTGAGTGTTGTCCTTACCATCTTATGAATTATACAGAAGGTTCCAGAAGCAGACACCGCTGTTTCCCCCTTTTTACAGTGAAGGACCTGCATCTGAGGGGACAAAAGATGCTCAAGATTCCTCAGCAGCTTTCCAACCCAGCCCCTTAAGCACCGAACTCTGTTGCATCTGGCTGTTGTGTTTACTGCTGTCAGTGTTTGTTAATGTGGGTAGTGCTTTTCAGTGGGACTTTCCGACCTTGTAAACATGAACTGGGTAAATTTTCTCGAGAAGCTGCCTCTGTGAGTGCACACTGGCTGCAGTTCAGGGCCGCAGCTGTGTCTGAGAACTGCATGGACAAGGACCACTTCCAAAGGAGCTGGGGACTTAAGTCCTTGAGGGTATTAACAATTAAACCTGCCCCCAAGTTAGTTTCCTAAATAAAGAGCATGGTCTTATCTTTTAAAAAAATTGTGTTGCTGGAAAAAAATACCAGTGGGTTGGTTTCTTCATGTGCTTCTTTGTTGTGCCTTGTTTTATTTTTAAAGGGTCATCATGGTAATGGTGTGTTTATATCTCTGTGTCTCTGTTTATAGCTCGCCATTCTGTTCCTTGTCTGATAAGATTCATGCCTGAGTTACTGCCTTTCTTTGGAACTAGGCGGGTTTCCTGGTTGAAGTCTAATCACCCCAGTCACGTGACAGGTGCGCTGGTCAGCTCTAAATCTGCTCTAGCTATCTCCTCTGTTCCTTCACTTTGGTTAGCATGCCTGCTGCTCATGGGCATGTGGGGTGCTGGGGAATTCGAGTATCCTGAAGCACAGCCCTTGGCCAGCGTGGAGAGCTGCTTCTGGTTTTAAGTGCTGTGCTGGCCCTACATTGCTGCTGTTCAGAATACACCTTTGGAGAAAGCTTGCCTCCTCCCCAGATGGAGAGGGTTAGTCCATTGACTCTCCCCTTAGTCATGCATTTTATCCTGAAATTCGTGAATGAGATGAGTCAGCTTCTAAGAATAGGAGGCAGGCTGTTGGGAGTCTCTAGTGGATGTGTCCACGCCAGTGTTTGTTGGTATAGTTTTCTTAAAAGCAAAGCACAGCCAGCAGAGGCGAGCTCCACCTCACCTCAGTTCCTAAGAACTAGTTCTCTTCATAGCTTATTTCCAAGGGTCCAAATTATTTCTTTATGGTCTCATATTCTCACTGTAGTTTAATCCAATGATCATTACCTAGCTGTTTTCTTGTTTTTAGAAGTAAATATTTATCTCATGTTGGCTGGTTATAAGAAATGGGAGGTTTTTTCATTCTTACATTTCCCAAAGGGAAACCCAAACCAGCCTTAATAAAATTAGAAGAACCCTAGAAACACAACAACAACTTTTTTGTTTATTTTTTTGATTTGATCTATAAATATTCTTACTATAGTTTCTTTTTTTTTTTTTCTGTCACCGAATGTTCTTTATAATTACTCTAAAGATTAGATTTACAGTGTAGACCAGAGGAGAGCTGGCCCTCACAGGGGCAGGGAGACGGGGCGAGGCCCTTGGCCTGGGTTTAGGTGTGCTAGGTAGGGTACAAGGGCTCACAGTTGAGCTCACTGCCCCATTTGTTTCTCTTCTCTGCCTGTTTCCCAGTCCTCTGGGGTGCTGAGCCTTCCTGTGCTGGAAGCCTTCCACATCCTTCAGGCGCTGTGGCAGTGCCTTGCCTGACCTATCTTCAATATTCTGCTTTGTGCTTGATTTGTTGAGGCTTACAAAATATCTGTGCTCATGGGAACTTAGCTTGGAAGCATGAAGGCAGTGCAAAACAACAGGTAGTCAGGGTTAGCTAAAAAAATTTAGGTTTATACTTTGGGAAAAGGAGAGCTTTATTTCTCATAAAGGGTAGCAGCTGATTGGGTGGTCGTTTCAACCAGTTCGGAAGCAGAGCCCCAGCCAGAAGCCAAGCACTCGTGCTTCAAAGGACAGACAAGAGGAACAAGATTTTATACGGAATGGAGTAGTCAAATATACATACTCAACAAGCTGTACGAGGAGTCGTGAATGTTTATGAAGGATTATCATGCCCATTTGTAATTGTGCTTTATCTCTCCCATCCCATCATGGCTGGGACCTCAATTATAAGGTGTTTCTGGGGTCCCCTGGATCCCCTTGGCTGAGAGGGGTCCTTTCATTTAGCACAGGGCTTAGGATTTGATTTTTTTTTTTTTTAAGAGATAGAGTCTCACTGTGTCACCCTCGGTAGAGTGCCATGGCGTCACAGCTCACAGCAACCTCCAGCTCTTGGGCTTAGGCGATTCTTTTGCCTCAGCCTCCCGAGTAGCTGGGACTACAGGCGCCCGCCACAACGCCCAGCTATTTTTTGTTGCAGTTGGGCCGGGCCAGGTTTGAACCCGCCACCCTCAGTATATGGGGCCGGTGCCCTACTCATTGAGCCACAGGCACCAGGATTTGATTTTTATTATAATTCACATGAGGTAGTGAGCTGATGAGTGTTAATGAAGCACCTGCTGGGTATTCAGTCTGAGAACTTATTCTAGTAGAGAAATTTAGCAGGCTTGAATGAGATTTATGATATTGCAGTTTTATCTGAGCGTGAGCCACTGAAACTGCTTGGTGCTGATTTTGAGTGGACCCCTAGAGACTCCAATTCCAAGCTCTCCCTCACAGTTCTTTGGATGCTTTCCTCTAGATGCCATATAAACAACTGTTGAGTCTGGGAAGTGACGGAGGGCTGTGAGTAAACATGTCTTGGTAGCCTGTTGGCCAGTGTGGATAAATACACACAGATGAGCTTGGTTGATGGAGCAGGATCACCATGTCCCCTTTGCTCTGTTGAGAGCTCCTGTCTCACCTTCCATGTTTCTTGGAGGGAGGGAGAGGGGTGATGGGGAGGCACATACTGTGGGAGTGAGTTGGGAGTGTTCACGGCTCACTTGGTGTGATACCTGGCTGGCTTCTGGGATGGAAGACAACTGTCTCTCCAAGCGATAATAATACTTACTGTTCTGCAGGAGGGAGCCAAATTGTTTTCGAATCCAGAGTCTTCTCAAAGTGTACTTGGACCTCAAGTGCTATGCTCATAATTCAGTGAATTGCCTATAGTTAGCAAAGGGAGGTGTGCTGCTACTGCATGGGGAAATTGGGCAGACAGATAAGGAGTTAGAAATAAAAGCTGTGTATTCTTTTTATCATACAACTTAGTGGATAATCAAGCTATAAGATTTTCTGAAGGATATCTCAACTAGCCTGTCCCCCTAACCCTACCTCCGTTTAACAGATGAGGGAACTTGGCCCCAGGGATGTTCAAACAGAACCTAAACTCTCCCAGTTTAGGAGTAGGACGGTTCACCCAGCGCAGCTAAACTTGTGACCAAGTAAGAAACATACCTTATGTTGTGACCCAGTGCTCATATAGGTAAATACAAGACAATCCGAAGTTTAAACATAGAATAATACCCTCATTATGTGGGACACACTTTGATATTTTCAGTTCTGTGCTGTCATATTTAATTAAAACAAAATGCCAGTTACCATTACTAAAATGGTTTCTCACCCCCCAGCCCCAGTGGCTGGAAGGAATTAATTCTGGACTGTACCAAATCCTTGTGAAGCCAGAGACATTCACCAAGGGCCACATGGGTAGTTTATAGCCCCTGTCAGATCAGAACCTAGGCTTCCTCCCCAGCCTTTTGCCTGCCCCCAATACATGTTTCCATTCTTCTGCTTTTAAACTAGGTGAACAGGCTAATGAGCATACCTTTCCCAAATCACTTAGTTTTCAGACTTTTCCTCCCCTTGCCAGTTTCTCTCCTTCAAAGTGGGCAAGTCGAATCTAACCATAGCTGCAGAGTAATAAGGCTGCATTTGGCGCTGGTGTCTTTGCACTGTCAGGGGACATCTTTCTTCCCCCAGAGGCAGCTCTGCCTTTATATGTCACTAAGGATTTTCCTCTGTGTTCTGCCCTGTCTTAACTGATGTCTTCAGCTGAACTAACAACATTCTGTGTCCTTAACACTGACTGTCTTTACCTCTAAAGCATGGCAATTTTGTGCATTCCATCTCCATTTTGAAAGTGTCTTAAATAAATAAAGCCTTTTATATACCTTTTATATTTTAAAATAAGTAGCTTTTTTTTTTTTTCTTTGTTTGAGACAGAGCCTCAAGCTATTGCCTCAAGGTACAGTGCGGTGCTGTCACAGCTCACAGCAACCTCCAACTCCTGGGCTTAAGCAATTCTCTTGCCTCAGTCTCCCAAGTAGCTGGGACTACAGGCACCTGCCACAACACCCGGCTCTTTTTGGGTTGTAGTTGACATTGTTTGGCAGGCCCAGGCTGGATTCAAACCTGCCAGCTCTGGTGTATGTGGCTGATGCCTTAGCCGCTTGAGCGACAGGCGCCGAGCCAGTAAGTAGCTTTTTCTATGTAAAAAGCAAAAAAGCATGTAATTGTCTTTCAGAGTAACTTTAAATGTTTTTGTTTCATATGAAGTGAAAGTAAGGAATTCAGTAAATTCCAGCCTAACGCATGCTAAGAAGGCTGCCTCCCTGAGTCAGCTCTTGGCTTTATTGTGAGCACACTTTAGAATTTCTATATTTATTCATTCAATAAATAGCAGCTGAGTGAGGGTTTCCATATGATGGGTCCTGACAAGACAATAACCCAGCCCTCAGGAGAGATAAGTTATCAAATGACTACACAAATACTAACAACAGTTGTTGCAAATAATGTTTTTGGAAAGATTTTTCTTTTCTATAGGCACAAAGCTTTGTTTCCATTAGGTTTTTAAGGCTTCCCTTCCATTGCTGGATGTCCATGTAGGCCCTGCACATTGTGTGTGCAGAGGTCACTCCTCTTTTTTTTAATTAAATCATAGCTGTGTACATTAATGCAATCACGGGGTACAATTTGCTGGTTTCATATACAATCTGAAATATGTTCATCTAACTGGTTAACATAGCCTTCATGGCATTTTCTTAGTTATTGTGTTAAGACACTTACATTCTACATTTCGTAGGTTTCACCTGTACCCTCACTCCTCTTTTAATGGTTATCAAGAGCCAACATGGATGGTGAATTATTAATTCCTTTGTCATTTCTAGATGTCCTGGTTTTCCTCGTTCGACACTGAGCGCTGTTGGCTCCCTCAGGAAGCCTGGGTCTTTCAAATCCGTGTTCTCCCTCTTGCCTTTATAGAAAGAGCGGGATTTAGAGTTGGCTGCTCGGATCGGCCAGTCATTGTTGAAGAAGAACAAGACGCTAACCGAGAGGAACGAGCTTCTGGAGGAGCAAGTGGAACACATCAGGGAGGAGGTAAGGAGCTGGTGGCCGACACTTCTGGGAGACCCTGCCATGGGCCTGGCTGAAGGAGATGATATAATGGTATCCCGAGGGGATGTCCGGGGCCTGAGCCCAGAGCTGCCTATTCTGAAGTGGCCCCTGGAGACCCAAAGCTGCCTTCCTGTGTTCCCTGAGGATGGGATCTGCCTGGTTGGCATGGTCCTCACTTACTATATAGGCCCACGGTGCCCTGCCACGTGGGCAGGTGGAGTGTGTGGGGCCAGCCTCAGTCCTTGTCCTCCAGGAGTCCAGACGCTGTGCCTGAAGGCTGATGGAGATACTTCACACTCGGCAAAAGTGTACACAGGTTCATGTGACAACCAGCAAGGGCTCCTGGGTCAGGTGTGGGCAGCTCGAGGAGGAGCCATGTTAGGAAGCCAGCTGACACGCACAAGAACGTGGCCATTCACATTCATCATCAGAATGTAATTTTTGTGCATGTAAAACAGAGTCAAAAAACTAGCCTTGAGGTTTTCATTATAGAAACCGCCTTTTCGTGATACAACACTTGAAGAAGGACATGAAACTTTTAGGCTTTTATCTTAAGGAGGCCAAGGTGTAGGATGAATGGCACTGGACCTCTGGAGGGAATGTGGGGTGGATGGCGGGGGGAGGCTGTGGAGTCGGATGGGGTTGCCAGAATCAGGATTAGAATCTTAGAGCCAGGCCCTATTGAGTAGCTTCTTTCCTGTCACCCTAACTCTTCTCTTTGCCAGTGAATTTTAACTGTGAGGACTCTTCTCATTTCTTCTTCCTTGTTTTCTGTTAGGAACTTTCTTAGTGAGAAGGGATGCTTTTGTTCACGTCTCTAAGATGTACTCAAATGTTATCCTTGTTACATTTTTTCTTGGTACATTATTATCTGGGTTGAATGACAATTTTAATATGATGAAGTATAGTTGCCACTGTATAAGAAAAGTTTTAATCCTAGACCTTCTATAAACGATGACAAGGCAGATACTGTTGCATTCTAGGAGATAAAAGTGATACCTGCATTCTCTTCAGGTGACTGGGGAGAAAGCATGCTGGGTCCGCGTGGCCCCCTCTCAGCCCCTTTGGAGCAGAGGGACCTGCCACATGGGAACCAGCAAATGGTTGCCTTCGTTCTCTTCACATGACCATTCTTGCTTAGAACATGCTTCACCTTGCACAAAAAGTATCCTATTCTCTAGGAGTGTGCATACCTTTTTTTCCTTGGAAAAGCTATCCATTTGAAAATTATAGTATGTTCCCTTTGGCATATCATTAAATTGTCAATCTAGGTATTGAGACTGAACTTATATGTTCATAGAATGGGCTTCTCCAGGGAAGACATAATACATTCACTGAATAGTGTAGGAACATTGCCATAAACCACAGACCCCCAAGTCAAATTAGAAACAAGAAGGAATTAAAACAGAATTGTGATTCTTACTTGCAGCACTGGTTCTGTATTCATGAAGACTGAATGGTAAAAGGCCAAATGAAAAAAAAAATTTTTTTTTTTTTTTTGAGACAGAGCCTCAAGCTGTCACCCTGGATAGAGTGCTGTGGCATCACAGCTCACAGCAACCTCCTATTCCTGGGCTCAAGCGAGTCTCCTGCTGCCGCCTCCCAAGTAGCTGGGACCACAGGCGCCCTCCACAATGCCCCGGCCATTTTTTGGTTGCAGCCATCATTGTTATTTGGCGGGCCCGGGCTGGATTCGAACCCGCCATCTCAGGTGTATGTGGCTGGCGCCTTAGCCGGTTGAGCCACGGGCACCGAGCCGGCCAAATGAAAAATTTTACAGCACAGTTTAAGTTTTATTTAAACCTTAAGTATAAATCAGTGCGATCTGCCAAAGCATCTTGGCAGGGGTCAATGTGGCCGGTCCCTGATGGTTGCCTTTTTTCTCCTGAAATTCTTATCTGGTGATCATTGGGTTCAGAATGAGGTCTGATCGGGCTTGGCCAGGATCCCTGCGAGGGTGTGCCACAGAAAGAGGCTGTGAGGTTGTCCAAGTGTGAGAGCAAAGGCTGATGACCTGCTCACAGTTGGCATTTCCAGGATCCTATCCCGAGGTGGGATTTGGTTCTGGCAGAAGTCAGAGGCCTCTTCTTTCTTACAGTAACATGATACATTTCTCCGATTATTCTCCCAGCTGGGCCTCTGGCTCCTTCCAAAGCCCATGAGTGGTCTAGAGCTTTTTAGACTCCTCTCTGCTCTTCTCTGTACCAGAGTAAAAATAATGAATTTAGACAGGGAGGTTGCTGCCAAAAAGTGATTGATTGTATTTTCCTCAAATGGGATCACACTCAACCCTTTGAAATCCTATTGCTTTGAATAACATGAAATCATTTAAATGCCATCACTTTCAGTGGGAAATTTTAAAAATGTTTCACTAAGCAGTAAGTATTTGAGCTTAAGCAGGGATATTGTCACTTTTGGGAAAGCCAGTGATGGGCCCCTGACTCTGTTTGTGCAGGTGTCTCAGCTCCGGCATGAGCTGTCCATGAAAGATGAGCTGCTTCAGTTCTACACCAGCGCTGCGGAGGAGAGCGAGCCCGAGTCCGTCTGCTCAACCCCGTAAGTCACCAGAGGCTGTGCTTCTAGGGGCCAGAGCACAGGCTGGCCACTGTCGATGTCCCTGGAGTCGCCTCGGCAGAGTCACCTTCGCCAGCAATGTAGGTCAGCTGCTCTCCCCCATCTCCAGACCACACACATCTGGGTTGAGATCTCGGCTCCGCGACTTACCGGCTGCATGCTTTTAGCCAAGTAACATAGAGATATCAGAAGTACTTAGGTCGTGGGGTTATGAGCATTAACTGGGTGAATACATGCAGAGTACTTAGGATAGTTCTTGGCACATAGGACTGCATTAAGAGTATTAAATAAATTCTGGACATTGTAGAAGTGTATAGGCTTTAAATAGAGTTGATTCCTCCAAATTCTGAGGTGATGTGACCACTGTGTGTTGTGGATAAAGGTTGGGATGTGTGTCCTAAGTGGTGGTGTGCCTGTGTGTTGAGGGGTGCTGTTTGCCTGGAGTTGGGAGAGCAGTCTGATGGGCGGGTTGTTGTCACGTGAACTTTGCGAGTCTCATGAACTTTCTTTGAAGTAGCCCTTCTTCGTAGCTCCATGCGGTTTCCAGGTGGGAGGAGGAAATGTCTCTCTCCCTCGATTGTGAGCATACTTTCTCCCCCAGGTTGAAGAGGAACGAGTCATCCTCCTCAGTCCAGAACTACTTCCATTTGGATTCTCTTCAGAAGAAGCTGAAAGACCTTGAAGAGGAGAACGTGGTACTTCGATCCGAGGTGAAGTCTCTCCTAGCCCCTGCTGGAAGGGTGATGGCCCCTCGTGCCTTATCTGGCCATAATAGCAATGGTCACGGGGCCAGTCTCAAAGGTGACAGTGTGTGAAAGAACTGCACAGTGTGGCTGGGTACTGCCCGCCAGCACTGCATGTACCAGACGAGCCTGGTGGACCGGGCAGAAGCTCCAGTGGTGAGCTTCCCACGGCATAGTCTCCAGCTCTGACCATAGCACCTGTCCAACCCAGCCTTGTTTCCATGTCACCGCATATCAGCTTTGCTCTGAGGAAATAGTACACAGGAACTTGGAGCCATTATTTCTTAAGCAATTAACTTGAAGAGGTTGGATTGAGGCAACTTGGGGACTCATGCTTCTGAGTCTCTTATTGGCTAAGCATTGTGCCAGGCACTTGGCCCACATTATTTTTTTTTCTTAAGTCTTCACAACAAGGCTTTACAGCTGGTTACTCTGATTCTCATTTACAGTGAGAAAAATGGGCTTCCAGACTTGTGGGTGTTTGATATTCCCAAAGTCATGCAGCTTAATAAATGACAAAGCCAGGATTTGTAATTCTATGACTCTAAGTGCCACGTTTCTCCCCTGCACCTACTTCCCCTCTCTAGAAACACTGATGCAAGCAGACTTAGCACTGTTTTAATTACTGGTGTGTTAATGCTCTCCAACGAAAGGTGTGGTATGTGACAGAATGGCCCTGTTGTCAGGTGTGAGCTGGCCCTGGGATCCTGTAAGTCCCCTAGCAGGACAGATTGCCACACTGAACTTGTCCACTTGGTGGCAAGATCTTCGCATTTGGGCCGAGCGAGACACTCTTCTGCATGTCCTACTCTCTTAGACCTCACCTCTTCCGGCCCCTTGGTTACTGACCGGGAGCACAAGCCCACACTGACCAAGAAGGTCGCCCTGGTTTCCTCTGCCAGCTAATAGCTACCCCAGGTAGATGCTCCCATCTCAGGTACCCAGCAACTTGGCCTCTGTCAAAATCTTCACCCCAAGTAGCTGAGGGGGATCTGACCCCAGCTGCCGACTCCTGCTACCTCACCTCTGTTCTCACAAGGGTAGTGTCTCTCTCAGGGGCCCGGACCCAAGGGCTCAGACACCTTCTCTCTAACTTGGGCACTTTCTTTGAGCCTAAAGATCTCTGCTTTCTCACATTTTTAGTGAGGTCTACGTTGTCTAGAGTCCTGAAACAGGACCCTGAGTTTTTTATGCTTTTGTGTTGGACCTTGCTGTTACTAAGCTGAACACATGGGTTTAATTCCAACTCAGAACCTCTTACAGATCCGTTCCTGGCAAATAGAAGTCACATGGTACACATTAGCCGGTCTTGTGTGGTTATCCTTAGGATGCCTGCTATAGGCACAGCAATGACCTAGACGCTATGAGAGTCTCAGAGTGTCCAAATGTACGGGCTAGGACAGGCTGTGCTCACAGTGTTCATGGGAGCCGGGTGTACAGCTGTCCTGCCCACTGCTCTGTGTGACG
This sequence comes from Perodicticus potto, assembly GCA_963574655.1. Lineage (NCBI taxonomy): Eukaryota > Metazoa > Chordata > Mammalia > Primates > Lorisidae > Perodicticus > Perodicticus potto. The sequence continues at coordinate 37,136 of CAUYRH010011905.1, read as the reverse complement.
CCCTCTAGTGGAAGGCATTTTCAGCTTTTCTGCTCTGAAGGTACCTGTCCATTAACTAAGCAAGGAATTCAGATTTACTTTCTGTATTTGGGGGTGCAGTGGGTGACACATGGGAGATTTCAAGGGTGGCTTCCTAGACCTAGGTGAGCGCTGCTCCATGCCTCAGCTGTCGCCTGCCCACCAGTCCAGGTGTGAATGTGGGACTCTGACCCGGGGTCTTGTCTGCAGGCCTCCCAGCTGAAGACAGAGACCATCACCTATGAGGAGAAGGAGCAGCAGCTGGTCAACGACTGCGTGAAGGAGCTGCGTATGTCCCCAGCCTGCCCTCCCCGCTTCCCATTCCCTCTTTTCACTTTCTCGCGTCTGCCATCATTATGACTGGACAGGTTTGCCTCCCCCTGATAAAGAGCAGTCCTCCTGCCAGCCTTGGGAAGTCAGCAGCATTTTTATTAAAACTAGAGGCCTCCCCGCCTCGTGTGGCACCTCCCTCCTCATTTATGAATTGGGTGCTAGGTTGTTAGCCACACATTATCTCAATTTCTAGCTGAGATGAACGTTTAATTTTGATTTTTGGCTTTCTGCTATAATATTGCCCAGCTACAGAAACTTATGTTGAAGATGTGGAAAAACTGCTTACTGCTAGTAATTTGATTTGCCCAAGTTGAGGCCAAGGTTCTCAGCTTTGCATATAAATACTTCCCCCCACCCTCTCCATTATGAATTTACAAGTTAGGGCAAAAGGGCAACATACTAAGTAAATGAAACACACCCCACGTTCAGATCTAGTTAAATGAGTTGTGATTGTAAACACAGGTTGAAAACAAAAACCTCAGAGGAATGGGATTGCACTATGCCCATCAGCTTCTTTCTAGAACAGGGTACAGCAGGGATTCCTGTTAGTGATACAGGTTTGCTCATGTGTAGACCGTGGAGATTTTCCTAAACACACCTGTGTTTGGTGTAGCACCTCCTGGCTGTCTCCTGAACCTGCTTGATTTGCTTTACGGCCTTGGTCAGTGGGGTTGGGCTCCCACACTGAGTCCAGGAGCAACTGCCAGGGGCCAGGTTTCTTCTCATGGCTGGTTGAGCCCCGAAGAAGCTGCTTGGCTTCCCCATGCAGGATAGTGGTTATTGTGAGTTCCTTCTTCCTGCACTCTCTCCAGTCCTCCCCCCATCTGGTAATAAAGATGGTATTTCCTGTGCAAACCACAAAGAAAACGACTCTCTCTGGGTCTGCATATGTGGTTTTCTGACTTAACTCCTATAATTATTGCTTTTTTTTTTTTTTTGTCAAAGGAGATGCCAATGTCCAGATTGCCAGTATCTCAGAGGAATTGGCCAAGAAAACTGAAGATGCTGCCCGACAGCAAGAGGAGATCACACACCTGCTGTCACAAATCGTTGATTTGCAGAAAAAGGCAAAAGCTGTAAGGCGTTTCTCTGGCTGATCTGATAAAACAGGGGCCATGCTGTGATCGGAAAGGAACATTTACTCCAGTAGACAGTGCCCCTTAGTTTCATATCTTAAGATTTGTGCTGCCCCTATGGAGAAAATCTTAGTAGATTCAACAATATAAAAACTGATTGCCCTGAATTGGTGAGGGGTTTTACTTGTGATCACTTATCTCCTAAGAATAAGGTACAATTATTAGAATTAGAATTAAATTCATTAAAAGGATGCTGTAAATATAGTTTTATAATTCAACTTGTATGTGTAGTCTAGTATTGTAGTATTTCCTTTTTTGTTGTTTATTTTGTTTTTTGAGGCTGAGTTTCAATCTGTCACGCTGAGTAGCTTGTTGTGGCGCCATAGCTCACAGCAACCTCAATCTCTTGGGCTCAAGTGATCTTCTTGACTCAGCTTTCTGAGTAGCTGGGACTACAGGCACCTGCCACAATGCCCAGCTATTTTTTCTATTTTTAGTAGAGACAGGGTCTTGCTCTTGCTCAGGCTGGTCTCAGACTCTTGAGCTCAGGAAATCTACCTGACTCGGTCTCCCAGGGTGCTAGAATTATAGGCATGAACCACCATGCCCAGCCTAGTATTTGTTTTTTATACGAAGTTCTGCAATAAAACAATACCCTTTTTAGGTAAGATGAAGCTACAGAATCAATTTAGTTTCTCATATTAGGCCTTTGCTATTGGCATGAGGTGAAAAGCTTACAGAGAGCTTTGGAGGTTGGAGGGTAAATGGGCTATGGAGAATGCATATGGATGTAGGAAAGACTTTGCTTTCAAAATTACATAAAGGGCAAAATTCTACTCCAATATAAGATAAACATCTTGTAGAAAGTGATGAGATCACAGTAGATCAAGGAAATACACAGGAAAAGTAGAATTTACTTAGAAGATCAGCTTCGAAAATGATTTATCTTTACCACATTTTAGTGCACGGTGGAAAATGAAGAACTCGTCCAGCACCTGGGAGCTGCTAAGGATGCCCAGAGGCAGCTCACGGCTGAAGTGAGTGTCTCTCCCTCATTTCTTCAGGGCCTCTGATTGAGGTGAAGGTAGATCATCCTCCCTTGACAGCTTTGGTCATGTCCATCAAAACCGTTTTCATATTGAATTTAATTTCGTCTTTACTGGTGAGATAATTCTCAGTTGTACCTTGATTCTGTGCCGGCTGATGCTGTTACTGGGTGTGAGCACCTAGGAGGCTGGACTCTACATCTGCTGAACCTGGCATGTGCAGGTGTCCAGTAAATGTTCAAATACGTGAAACAACCAACACGGAGCACCATGTGAAAGGAGTCCCATTCACAGATGTGGCTTCATATAAGAGTGGGGAGATTTGCCTTTTCTTTCGTTTAAGGTTGATTTTTATCTCAGTTGCCCATTGGTTAGTATTTTAAAAGATTTATGAGCCTGTAAGCTTGCCCCAAATCTAAGAAAAAGCAAGCCTTGAAGACTGGCAACAGGCTCATAGGTAGGTGGTTCCCTGGGGTGCCAGGGACTGTGTGAGATTGGGTTAGTTCCCTGGGGTCTTTGTTCCCTGGGGTAGTTCCCAGGGACTGTGTGAGATTGACTGTGGCCTTGGCCCTCAGGTAGGTGAGCATGTTGCAACTGGGTGCTCAGGAGATCCTGACCCCCTTCATCTTTCCTGGTCTTCTGCAGCTGCGGGAGCTGGAGGACAAATATGCAGAGTGCATGGAGATGCTTCATGAGGCGCAGGAGGAGCTGAAGAACCTCCGGAACAAAACCATGCCCAACACCACCTCCCGGCGCTACCATTCCCTGGGCCTGTTTCCCATGGTCAGCTGGTGATTTCTTCCTAATCAGAGGGCAGCGGGGGCCCCGATACTAGGAAGATGGCCTCTGGCAGGAAGTTGGGTCTTTACATTTAGCCCCTTATTCTCCATAGCTCTCCATCCCTCTAAATCTGTCATCTTTCAGCTCTCCATCCTGAAGATAAATTAAGTAGGAACCTCAGATATTTGGAAGATGTGATTTATACAGGTTCAACATCCCCAGTCTGAAATCTGAAATGCTCCAGAATCTAAAACTTTTCAAACATCAACATGATGCTCAAAGGAAGCATTTGGATTTCAGACTTTTGAATTAGGGATGCTCAAGTGGAATATATTCTGGAAATATTCCAAAATCCGAAAAAACCCATAATCCAAAACACTAGTGGTCCCAGGCATTTCAGGTGAGGGATGCTCAACCTATACCTGATTTTTTTCTGACCTTGTTTTAGAGTGTGCTGTTTTAGCTTCACAAGTACATTCCAGAATTCCTAAAGTGCCCGTACGGTTTTCCTGATTCTCTGTAAGCTCTGTAATCATTCTTTTGGTGGCTTTCAGTATCTGTGATCTGAAAAAAAAATTTGTCTGTGCTTGGGTTAGTAATTTTATATTTTTCATATTATTTCTTCACAATTTAATTTTTTTAGCACTGGCCTGATTTGTTTCATGTTTGGGTTTTGGGAGAACATTGTTGAGAAGGGGATTTTCCAGGAAGTTACTCTCCTTTTAGAAGTTGGGCAGCATAGGCTGAGTCAATTGTTACAGGGGTATGTGCTTACTAGTCTTATTTTCTATGAGACTAATGCCCCTTGAAGGTGGGGACAAGGTCTTATTTGTAACATTTTCCCCTCTTGGAATTCTTTGTACCTACCACAGTGCTTGGTATGTTGTAGAATTGTAGACACTTAGTAGATACTACATTTAGATGGATGGTTAGATGGACAAAGGGGTAGATGGCTTGAAGAGCCAACTCCTAAGAACTACTTTGTATTCAGGCTTCTTTCTGTGGTGGGATGAAACACCAAATTCTCTCTGAAGAGAGAAGAACTTTTGAGAGACACTTCCCAAATGAGATAGGAGTGGATGGCTTTATAAAGGTTTGTGAAATTTGGTCCCTTCTGAATTTGACCCTTTCCTTGGTGTGCTCTTTCTCTTCAGCCTCCCATTGCTACCCCCAGCAGGTACTTGTCCCCACCCCTACTCCTTGTCTGGCTCACTTTCCCTAAATCATGATCTCTCTGTTTTTGCACCTCAAAATCAGGCTAGAACTTTCTCTTTCTATCTTAACTTGGTTGAAATTTAAGAAAAACCAAAAAGAAAGATACATAGTGAGCTTTTCAAAGGGTGATCCAGTGATTGTAGGAATTCCAGTCCCACTTTGTGCCCTGATCTAGCACTATCTACACCCAGCTCACCCTGGCCTGTGTAGCATTGCAGGCCTCTTGCCTGGGGTCTTTCCTTCCTGGCTTCTCATCTTGGGTTAGGGAACGCCTAGGACCCTATCATTCCTGGGGTACCCAGGATTCACTGCACTGCTTTACCCGCTCTCAAGGACAAACCTGTCTTTGAAAACTAAACCATTGCATGAGAAAAGCTGAGTTGAAATTTTACATTTCAGTGATTTTCAGCTTTCATATTTGCCTGGGGAAAGCCTTTTATTTGCCTTTTTCTGTTGCTATTGGCATAGTGCAGCTTTTAAAGATGGCTATTTTTAAAGTGCATTGTGCATTAAAGGTATTTAAAGCAGTCTAAAGACTGCACTATGCAAATGCTCAGATCTGCCTCTTTTGCTTTCAACTATCCTACTTGCTGAATAAAACAGTGAATTATAGTTTTTGCTTAACTATGTTCCCAAGTCTCTTGCCTTATAGCAGGAGTTCTTAATCTGGGATCCACAGACTGAATTCAGGGGGCTTGTGAACTTTGAGGGAAAATTCTGTCTCTTATTTTTATTATTCTTTAACTATATCTAGTACAAGCCACAGATATTAGCACTACCTGTAACTCTGTGGCTAGCATGCAGGGCAGCAGTATTTTCAGAATACAGATGGCTCAAAGTACCTCTTATGCTCACCTCCACTTTAAAAATGACAGTAATTGCCAGTCCAGGTATATATATCACAAATGATATTGTATTGATATAATTACCTTCCTTTGCAATCCTAATAATTCATTTAAATATATTATCCTGAGAAGGGGTCCACAGGCTTTCCCCAGACTGCCAGCGGAGAGAGGGTCATGGCCCAGAAAAGTCACAGAAACTGTTAGGGACTTTATCCCAGTATTGCTTTGCAATTACCTTCGTTCCATGGGGAATTAGTTCCAGGACTCCCTGCAGATACCAAAATCCCCAGATACCCAAGTCCCTGATATAAAAGGGCTTAGTATTTCCATATAACCCATGCATATCCTCCCATATACTTTAAGCCATCCCTAGATTCCTTACCATACCTAATATGCAAAGTAAATACTATGTAAGCAGTTGTTATATTGTATTGGTTTCTTATTTATATTATTATTATTTTGTTTTTTTCAAATTTTTCATCTGAGGTTAGTTGAATCCAAAGATATGGAACCCATGGATAGGGAGAGCTGGCTGTAGAAATTTGATATCTCATTTTTCTTAAGGTGTATGAAGTTCCCTTCCTCGTTGTTCATCAGGATTCCAAATGTAAATTTATATAGTGAATAACAGTATTAAGAAAAAGAAGCTGACTTAAAAAGATCTTGGACTCACCTAGGGAAGCCCTTTACCAGACTTATGTTTAATGACATTCTGTGGGTAACAATTACTAAAAAAAAATGCCTATTTATGAATAAGAATTAACAACAAGCCCAGTAGCCCTTCATTGATTGGGCTTCCCATTAGCTCCTATGGAGTTTCCTCACTCGGCTCTCTTTCGTCTCCAGAGTTAGCATCCCTGTGGACTGTGGGGCCAGGAGGTAGATGCTCTGGAGACCCCATGAGCTGTCTGTTGGGAAGCCATTGGCCACCTGTGGCTATGTAAATTTAAATCAGTTAAAGTGAAATGCAGCTAAGAATTCTGTTCTTCAGTCACACCAGCCACCTTTCAAGTGCTCACTAGCCACCCATGACAGTGACTCCCATAAGTACTTATGTCCAAGTGACAGAACAAGTCGCAGGAAAGTTGTGTTGGTTGATGCGGATTTAGCTTGTCCCTGTGGATCGTCCTAACGGGCGTGCTCCTTTGGTGCTCAGCAGGTACTTTCTGGACACACTTGGTTGTAGGGCACCTACCTGCCTTGTGTGAGGGATCGTTTTTTAGGTTCTGCCTCATATGATGGGCAAGGGTGGGTGGTACAGAAGAGGGGGCATCCATCAGGCAGCCTTTATTGTTGAGTTAGTCCCTCTCCCCTCTCCTCTCTTTGAACCAGTTTGCCATTGGTGGTGGTATTATTGAGTCTCACTCAGGACCTGGCCCATTGGTAAAGTAAGAAGCCATCAATGATTGGCCTTCTCCTGACCCACAAAGTGCACAGCCTAGCTGGAGAGAGAAATAATTCAACTGTTTAGAAAAATAGCAAAGCAGACAGCACATGGGGTCTGTGTTTTGTGTATGGGAGGAAACGCAAGTTTCCTAGTGGGTTCCTGTGCAGGTTGTTAAAAGGTGAGGGGCCATGGATACTTAGGAGAGGAACTTGCTTTGCAGGAGGCCAGGGTAAACCAGAGCAGAGTCCTTGAGATGACTCAGGTGAGGGGCCATGGATAGTTGGGAAAGGAACTTGCGTTGCAGGAGGCCAGGCTAAACCAGAGCAGAGTCCTTGAGATGACAGTGCCCATGACTCAGGTGCTGCATGTTGAGCTCCTCCCTTTAGCACAGAACCAGAGTGTCCTTTACAGTGGGGCATACTTGCCCAGGAGCCAAAGTTGGAAGGCCATGCTCTAGCCTCTATGCTAGAATCCAGGATGAGCCATGGGGTGTGCAGACCCCATAAACAGCAGCTTAGCATGGCCTGTTCATAAGCTCACGTCACTGTTCATAAGCTGAGAGGTATTTGGAAGTTCACCTGTCCCCATCATTCTGAACAACACCCTTGCCCTCATAAGTTCTCTATCCCTCCTTGTAACCACAGTTGCAGTCCTGTGATGTGGCCAAGGGAACACAGGATTTGCTTTCAGACACGTAGCTGCATGTGATTTAGGGGCGTGATGGTGTGGCTACATTCAGAGTCTGCCTTGGCGAGTGCACAGCCAGGGTCTCTCACAATAGAGGAAGGTGTTAGCTTTGTGTTGTGGGATGTCTTTGTGCTTCTGGTGGGTCCATTTAGTATCCATGGCGCACCTGGCTGCATACTTCTTTTAGACACAGGGCATTTAAATTGCCGCTTATTTGACATGTGTCTTCTGGCTTTTCCAGGACTCCTTGGCAGCAGAGATCGAGGGAACAATGCGCAAGGAACTGCAGCTGGAAGAGCCTGAGTCTCCAGACATCACGTACGGCTAGTTTTTGTGGTTCTGAGCTCCTCAGAGACCAACCAACTTGTGACCTTCGGTGTTCAAAGAACTAGCAATGTTTGGGCCTCAGATACCAACAGCGATGGCTCTGGTCCTTCCACAGCTGACATTACCTAACTCCTCCTATTAGGTTTTATTTTATTTTATTTTATTTTATTTTGAGACAGAGCCTCAAGCTGTCACCCTGGATAGAGTGCCGTGGCGTCACAGCTCACAGCAACCTCCAATTCCTGGGCTCAAGCAAGTCTCCTGCCTCCGCCTCCCAAGTAGCTGGGACTACAGGCGCCCGCCATAACGCCCGGCCATTTCTTGGTTGCAGCTGTCATTGTTGTTTGGCGGGCCCGGGCTGGATTCGAACCCGCCAGCTCCGGTGTACATGGCTGGCGCCTTAGCCCATTGAGCCACAGCCTCCTATTAGGTTTTAAAGATAAATTATAAACTTCCAGAAAGTTCCAGAAAAGGAGAGATGTATTTCCCATCTCTCTTAATACAAGCTCCATCTTGACATAGCTGCACATTTTTATCTGTTCTTCCAGTGGAAAACATTTTACTTTAAAAAAAAAATTTTTTTTTTGTTTTTGAGATAGTCTCACTTTGTCACCCCCTGGCTGTGGCATCATAGCTCACAGTAACCTCAAACTCTTGGGCTCAAGCAATTCTCTTGCCTCAGCTTCCTGAGTAGCTGGGACTATAGACGCCTGCCACAACACCCGGCTATCTTTTTTAGAGATAGAGTCTCGCTCTTGCTCAGGCTGGTCTTGTAAAAAAAATCACTAGTTTTAGGAACAGAGAACTAGTGATTCAGTATGAGATACAGAGAATTCTTCTAGGGGTAGGAGCAAGGCTTCCATTTCCTTTGTGAACATACCCAGGGAGGTCAGCTTCTGCTGTCTCTCTTCCTAACTTCTGATATTGTCCTTGGCCTATCCCAAAATACTTACAAGGAGCCTGTAGGCCAAGTTCCCACCAATAGAACTTAAGCTCCTGAGAGTGATGAGCATCCAAGTGATCTTCAGTGTATGTGTGACGCCCTCTGCAGCCCTGAAGGAAGCAGCCAGTATAGAAACATGCCTACTTGTTTCTCTTTAAAAGAGAAATATTTAGCATCCAAGTTTGGGGTTCTGCTCTTAGAAATAGCAGTTTCTAAAAATAGACAAATCTGGGATTTATCATCTCACTATAGAAGTTTAAAACTAATTTTAGGACATGTTTTTTTTTTTATGTGAATGGTCAAAAAATACCCATTATACATATTTATTGAGCCCTATCATGTCTGTACTACCCTCTTGGAACTAGGAGCGTCTTCTAGTGAAAGAAGAAAAGTAGCAAGAAGACAGCAGTAATACTTAAGCATTTATATTTGTAGGTCAAGCTTAGGGGTGTGAAAAGCAGCATCACTCCTGCTAGCACACGAAGTGCTTTAGAGTCCTGGATTCAGTGGGTATTCGAATTGTGGAGGGGGCAGCCAGCACCCTGAACTCATGTGGAAGGCACAGGATAGCAGGCTGCTTGGGCTCTTCATGGGCCAGGTGTCTCCTTGGCTCCTCTGTTGATAATTGGAGGGCTTAACTCCAAGGTCATTCCTGCATTTGCTTATTCATGCGTGTTGTGCACTCTCCCCAGTCACCAGAAGCGTGTCTTTGAGACGGTGAGAAACATCAACCAGGTCGTCAAACAGAGGTCTCTGACCCCTTCCCCCATGAACATCCCCGGCTCCAACCAGTCCTCAGCTATGAACTCCCTCCTGTCCAGCTGTGTCAGCACCCCCCGGTCCAGCTTCTACGGCAGCGATGTCGGCAACGTTGTTCTTGACAACAAGACCAACAGCATCATCTTGGAAACAGAGGCAGCAGACCTGGGGTGAGTGAGCTGGGGGAGTTTTATTTTTCTGTTTTGGACTACAGTTGAGGAATCATCAAAGGGAGGTTGGGGGGAGTCACCTGAAAGTACAGACCTTACAGTTCCTCACGTCTATTCTACCAGCCTGCTGAGCACAGGCTCATCCTCGGTATTGATACTTTACAAGTTTAAAGAGATGTAACAAGGTGATACCAGAAAGTCTGCTTTTCTGTAAACTTCTGTTCATCTGCACTGTTAGACAACGGAATAGACAATTGTTTTGTGACCACTTTGTACCTTGGATGTTAGAAAGGCTGGGGGGGGGCGGGGACTCCGGCTCTCTGGTTTCCTTCAGAAGGTGGGATGCAGGGAGTGGAGTCAGGGCACCTAAAAGTGTCCATCACATTATGCATCTGTAGAGAGAGCTCTCCTCTGCAGTCGTCACCTCCTTTTTGTTTTGAAGTGCTCAAAACCTCCCCTTCCACCAATATTGTCCACTTTGTGAAGGCTTTTCCTTAATAAAATTGATTATTCTGGACCGATTAGGAAGACAAATGTAAAGTCCCTGGATCGGAGCTGGGTTGTTTTTGTTTTTGTTTTTTGAGACAGAGTCTTGCTCTGTCACCCTGGTTAGAGTCCAATGGTGGCATCATAGCTCATAGCAACCTCACACTCCTGGGTTTAAGTGATCCTCCTGCCTCAGACTCCTGAGTAGCTAGGACTGCAGATGTCCGCCACCACACTAGCGAACTTTGCGATTCTTTGTAGAGATGAGTTCTTAGGTTCTCAGACTGGTCTTGAACTCCTGGCCTCAAGCAATCCTCCTTCCTGTGCCTCCTCCAGTGCAAGGATTATAGGCAGGAGGCCTATAGGGGCCACCTCTTGGGCCCCAAAGCTGGTTTTGTTCAGAGTTGAGCTTTCCACACCTTTGCTTCAGAAGGAAAGAGAAGCATCCTTGAACCAGTTGGCCTTCTGGCGAGCAGGCACTGCAAACTGCAGAAGGTTGCTTCCTGAATGTTCCTGAGGGAGATGTTTAGAGAGACTGAATTTAGTCTGTGAAAATTCTCATTCCACTTTAGTCCCCGCGCCCCCTCAATCCCCCAACCCTGCAGAGGGGAGTGGCTCTCCAGGGCACTCCTGTGTTCGTCTCCTGTGAACCTGCACGTGAACTGCCCTCCTTGGTCCCCGAGGCGCCCCTAGCGGGCGGCCCGCCCTCACACCCCTTTCTCCTTCCAGAAACGAGGAGCGGAGTAAGAAGCCTGGGACGCCGGGCACGCCGGGCTCCCACGACCTGGAGACGGCGCTGCGGCGGCTGTCCCTGCGCCGGGAGAACTACCTCTCGGAGAGGAGGTTCTTCGAGGAGGAGCAGGAGCGGAAGCTGCGGGAGCTGGCGGAGAAGGGCGAGCTGCGCAGCGGCTCCCTCACGCCCACCGAGAGCATCATGTCCCTGGGCACGCACTCCCGCTTCTCCGAGTTCACCGGCTTCTCCGGCATGTCCTTCAGCAGCCGCTCCTACCTGCCCGAGAAACTGCAGATCGTGAAGCCGCTGGAAGGTGACCGCAGCGGGCCGCGGCCCCTCTCGGCCCTGGTGGGCGACTCCCTGTGGGCCCTGCTGCACCTGCGGAAGGCGGGCCCGCTCTGCAACCCCTACTCCTTCTTCTTCCGCGACAGCCACCCGCGCTGCTGGTTCGAGTTCCTCTAAGCCAGCCGCCAGGGGGACGGTGCGGGGAGAGGAGGGCGGCCTTTGGAACCGTAGGAGTGAGAGCTGCCAGCTGACTCAAAAGTCACTTAGGGCCAGCCGGGGGCGGGGACGGGGTCTGAGAAGGTAGACAAGTAAGGCTTTGCCTTGTCACGCGTTTTGATGTCAGGTGCCAAGCAGACCCTGTGTTTGTTTGGTTTGGGTTTTCCCCATTGACCACCTGAAAGCAGTTTGTGGGCTCAGATGTTCTGATTTGATCTGCATATAAAGAAGCGGTAGAGTCCAAAATTTGGAGGTCAGGAGGTAGGCGACTGTGGAGGGAAGCAGTTCTGAACCCCCCTGCAGCTGCCCTTTCCAGGGGCAGCTCACAGTTTAGTATTAGGGGCTCCTCAGAAGATTAAACACATGGGAAAACCCCCTTTGCTCTTTCTTTCTTCCTTCCTTTTTTTGGAGGGCATTGCTTCAGGCTTTATAAAGGGTTTTCCCTGTAGCTACTACTGCCCTACCAGGAGCTGCCGAGTTATTTGCCTTTTTAAGTTTTCCTTCCTTTAGTTTGGAAACCCCTATGAATTTGAAAAGGTGTTTTAGAATTCTCTATTACATTTCTAAAGCCAAATTAGAATTTCTATAAGGGAATATTTCTCAACTTTTAAAAAATTGTTGCCCCCTCTAAGGAAGCTTTTTAGACATTTTTTCCCCTATCGTATCCCCTCGTGAAATTTTAATAACACAGTTATATCATTTATGTACTCTACATATTATCTGTGCTCTGTACCTGAATATAATACAGTTTTTTTCACCTTAAAATTACCTGTTTTTGTCCGCTTGGGGGCAGTATTGTCCCTGTTGAAAATGCAAGCTGTAGGATGAGGTCATACTTGATAAAGGCCCAAGACATGACCTGGTTCCATAATCTCCAAAGCAAGGAAGAGTAGACTATTGAATTGTGTAATTCAGGCTCTTCCTAGAGTTCAGGAAAGAGACAGCTGGCTCTTTGTAAATTATCTATTCAGTTTAAGCTTGGTGATTGTTTGCCCATCCACGCTGTGTCTGTTTTTCTTTCAATAAAATCTTTCATTTCTGCAATTTTACTTTCTGCCTTACTTTTCTTTGTTTCCTCCTTTGTCTCTTGAAGATCATTAGAATTTATCATCTCTATCTTGTCTGCTTTCCACATTTGATTCCATATTTCATTAGCTCATCTAAGAATATGTTTTTGAGTTAATTTTCAAAGCACATCTCAAGAAGAGATTTTTAAAAATTTGTTTTGACCAACTCATCTTTATTCCTTTTTATCTTGTGACTTAGGGATATTTTTGTGATTAGATAATAAAAATAAGAGGAAATCTCGTTAGATTTGCAAGATGAATTTTATATGTAGTACTCTGCTCCCCTGGAACCTAAGTCACTACCATTAAAAGTCATGTTTTATCACTGTGGTCTGTAACATATCCTCATAAGTCTTTTTGTCACCATTTTGTAGTTCTGTTTTCTTACCGGCTTAAAATATAACCAGTATTTTCTTTCTCCCTCCCCTTCTCAATTATTTTTTATGTTACTACACGATGTGAAGTCTGATAAGGTGAGGTGCTGGTGCAGCACAGCTCTTACTGCAGTTTTGGATAAGTTACCCCACCTTTTGAGCCCTGTTTCCCTTAGTTGTGCAGTAGGCTCATAGCTATCGAACAGGGTTGCAGAGAGAAGTAAGTGTGGTATGTCTGGTATTGTGCCTGGCACCAAATAGTGCTTGTTAAACTTGGGCTTCCCACACTTGTCCCTATTCCGGCAGCTCAGGTCTGCAGGGCCAAGTTCCTGGTTTTAAGACCTGGACCACATTGTGCTAGGGTTCTGTTCTTACCTTATCCTTTTCCACTGGCCTGCTCGGAACCTGATAGGATTCCGATGATCTCCAGCAGCCCAGATAAAAGTGCCCAGGGTGACAGGCCCCTGGAGAACATTGGCCGGGATCTCAGTAGATAGCCAATCTGTGTCTACCATCACCGTCTCCCTACCTGTTTAATTAGCCTTGCCATCTGCTTATTGTGTCAGCCAAAACAGCTGAGCGAGGTGTTTAAGAATGTGAGTACTCTTGTCTCTCACCTTATGAGTTGTAAGCAAGTAAAGAACAAACAAAACTTTTGAACTAGAGGGAGGTATCTATGTTAAAAAGACTGAGGCAGGCAATATTTCTTTTCCTGAATTTTGCTTTTCCTTTCTGTTTAATTATAACTGTAGTAATATTTCCAACTAAAATGTATGTAATTAAGAGAAAGGATATACTTATGAGCTGTGCATTATTGCCCAGGTTTTGTTGTTCTGAGTCCTGAGAGGAACACCTCTGACATCAGTGGGTTTGTTTTTTTTTCCTTTGATGATGTGGAAACATTTTAGCTGGTACACAGGTGGAGAGGGAAAGGAGCAGAGACCATCATTAAATTTACTTTGCTGTCCACGCCCTTGTTGGGTAGAACTTTATTTTGGTGCCAACCATGAGCACAAAGGCTCCTATTTCTTTGTCCCATTGCCTAATCCCTGCCTCATTTTTATGTGGGTGGGAGGAGTGGGCCAGTCTTATATTGAATTGGTAGTGGGAGGTAATACAGTAGGAGATAACAATTGTGTTTATGTTTGACAAGTACAGGAAACCAGGCTGAGGAATGAGCTGGGAAAGGGATAGGAAAGAGGCAACCCGGGCTCTGAATAAGATGTGGTTCATACTTACCTTTATTTTGTATGCCCTCTGATATGAAAGGAAGGAGTTCAGATAGCCAGGAGATGGGTAGAATTCCCTCCTGGTTTTATAGGCAGTGGCATCAACGGTGAGGTGAAGTGTGAGATGTTCTCCCAGGTGCTGGGCTTGGCAAACCCTCCAGAGGCCTTGGGACCAGCCAGGAGTAGAAATAGTCTATGAGCCCCCACAGCATTCCGTAACTGAAATAGCACAGTCAGGTTTGAGAAGACACTGGGATGGGGGTTAGAAGAGCCATTCAGGGTGTTATTGACTACGTTTCTGAGACTTACATATGTGAGGCCCCCTCACTGCTGAGAAGCAGTGTTTAGGGTTTAAAGAATGGACACTGGAGCCACCCTTGGTTTCAGTCCTAGATTGGCCACTAGCCAGCTGTGCAACCTTTGGCAGGTTACTTTGCCACCCTGTACTCAGTTTCTTCATCTGTAAAATGGAGACAACAGGGTTACTGTTTGTTGTGAAGAATTGATGAGTTATAAGTATATACTGCTCAGAAGAGTGCCTACCCCTCAGTGAGCGCCCAGTAAAGGTTGGCTGTTCTTACCTGAGGAAGGGATGTCCACAGCGTGGGGTAAAAATCCAAGTACAATGCATCTTCCCACATCTTTTAATTGTGATCTCACTTCGTCTCCTTGGCTATGTGGTTTTCAGTGCATTTCTGCAGCCTCTTTAACTGCACACAGCAGACCCTTCGTAGTAGACCCTCCTTTCTCTCTCGAGCCTCCACGGGAGGGGTTGGGGAGGTAGGTGAGGCAGCCATTGAACAGACAGAGGAGTGAGGCCTGCGGGACTCTGGTTGGGGCCCTGACCTCCAGCATCTGTGAGTTCTTTCCCTGTGAATTGTAGACATCTCAAGCCCCTTTCAAAAGGACAAAGAAATCTCGCATTTCCTTACCATAGTCCTTCACTTTTCAGAGTCTGTTGGCTTTCCCTTCTTCCCCCTCAACAGGAGAGGTGATGTGGCCACGGTGTACCTGGAATTTCTCATCATCCTTAGGAGATCCCAATGTGCAGAGATGAGCATGACAATGGCTCATTTAAGACTTCTCCCTGCTGCAGTTTTGTTGTCAGGAATGTGTCTGTGTAGCTGGTGAATACGTGGACTTGGGCACATTAGGTAGTGTGAGTGGGGTTCTCAGGGGTGGTGGAGAATTCCCATCAGCAGGATGTCTCCTCCTCCTGGCAGGCCCCAGACATCCACCTGGAAGTTTTGCTGCTGACCATTTATGCAGCCGGGGGCCAGGGCTTCTGGCTGGAGCACTGATGGCCTTATTGTTTTCAGACCTGTGGATGTTGGGGATTAGGCAGTGTGAGGTTACTGAAAGAACCTAGCCAAAGTGACTTTGCAAAATTATCTAACTTTAGGCAGCCTCTGCCCCCCTCATCTTTAAAGTATGTAATATTACTTAGTTCATAGGGTGGCTTTGAGGAGTGAGTTGATGTAATACATGTAAAAAAATTGCCGTGCAGGCCTGCTTCAATACATAGCTTAATAAAAAATAAGTGATGCTGTGGCTCCTGAGGCTCAGCATCCCATAAGCTGGTCTCAGCAGGTCTGCTGAGTCCCGGGTATGTTGGACAGTGTTGCTGGTGAGCTGCCTTTGGGGAACAGGTCCTCTCCAAAGGGAGCTCGAGTCTCGATTGCTTCCTTCATATTCTCAGATATCTGAGAGTTAAGAACCACAGCTCTACAGCAAGGTTTTTTAATGTTGGCACTGTTGACATTGGGGGCCAGGTCATTCCTTGCTATGGGGACTGTCCTGTGCCTTGTAGGATTTTAGCAGCATCTCTACCTACTAGATGCCATTAGCACCCCCTTCTTCTTCTACAGTTGTAACAACCAAAAATGTCTCCAGTCCCAAATGTCCCCTGCAGGTCAAATCATCCCTAGTTGAATACCAGTGGCTCTAGATGTGTCTTACCCACTCAGCGAGATGCCCTCTTTCATTATATTCACTTTTCACTATCTTGTTTCATTTCTCATTTGCATCTGGAGTATTTTCTATTTATATTCAATAGATTCCGATTAAGTAGACTGCTCTTATACCTGTACACACATGCAACTGGAATTGACCTTAAAGTGAATGTCTAGGAACTCTTTAAACATGTATAAGAAGGATATACAGTTTTTTTTTCCTTTTAAGTGCATTTGAAACCGCCCACTGACAAAATATTTTCAAGCTTCCCTGGCTGAGATTGTCCTGGCTGAGAAGTTATTTTCCCGTGGTGTTTGGAGATAGTGCACTCACTGGGCACACCAGAGGGTCCTGGATCACTTCCTCATCCCAGCACCTGCTCTTTTATCTTGGCTCCTGAGGTGCTGGCTCCTAGCAGCCTTGATTCCTTTTCTTTCACTCCCCAGGGCAGCCTGGTAGCCAGCAGGGATTCTTGCCTAGTCAACAAGTTACATCCAGGGTAAACCAGCGGCAATTGTCTGGGCGTCCACTTGTGTGGGAAGGCTCCCATCCTCGGGTGCCTGATACCCTCTTCAAAGTCTCTCTTTTGAGTGAAGAGTATTTATCTGTGTGGTGGTGTGCACATAGGTGACTTTACCTGTAGAAAAGGGCTAGAACTCCCAGCCTCACAGGCCGTCCACCACCATTACCAATATCATGTGAGGTGTTAGAAAGTATTCCAAGGGGAAAAAAGGCTTGCTCTGTCAAATAGGTTGAGCAGAAACCCAGGCATTGTAGCATACTAAAGGTTCTGAGATGCCCTTCTGTAAAAACACTTCTTAACCCAAGTTCCTAAGCATACTGGGCCTTGGAATACTTCTCTTTGTAGAGCCCCTGTGACACCTTGAGGTCCTCAGGGACACAGACCGATGTTATTACAGACCTTGCCTGATATCATCTGAGTCCTGGGGTCTGGTGTCACTGAGGAGATGGGCTCCTCTGCTTTAGACCTCTGTGTGAATTTAACCATGTTCTTAAATCGTACCTCTTTTACCTGCCTCCCTCTTCCTAAGCCGGCAGCCTCTTGAGGCTGATGGCAGAATACAGTAAACCTGAGTAAAGGAGGTGATGGTCGCACCTATCACTTATCTCTGTGTGCTGCTTTTCTCTTGTGAGTCGTGGGGTTGATTTGACATTATCTTCTTCTGCCTGAGCTGTGTCCTCCCTGTACCCAGAAATGTGTATTTGGCATTGAAATGGTACATGGGCACCTTCCTTTTATGCTCATCTTGCCATTTTTTGCTCTTCTATTTGTAAAATGATATGTTGAATTTGGGGGTTGACATCAGGTGATTAAAATAAAGACTTTATCACCAAATCTTGACACATAGTATAACATTAATTTTACTTTAAAAAAACAATTGGTGAGTCCTTCTGGGTATGGTAGAATCTTAGCTACCATTGCATAGCAGGAAGGGCCAAGACCACTCCACCAGAGTCCCCACCATAGCTCACCCATAAAGACTCAGGTCCTGCTGCATTCACACTAAGCACTCTGAGTTTAGCCAACAGCCATCATCTAAGACTTCCATTGTAACCCTCTCTTCCCTCCCTTTTTTCTATTCCTGTTCTCCTACAAGGTTCTGCCACCCTTCACCACTGGCAGCAGTTGGCCCAGCCTCACCTTGGGGGCATCCTGGACCCCCGTCCTGGTGTGGTCACCAAGGGCTTCCGGACCCTGGACGTTGACCTGGATGAAGTGTACTGCCTTAACGACTTTGAAGAAGATGACACAGGTGACCACATTTCTCTCCCGGGCCTAGCTACCTCTACGCCAGTTCAGCACCCAGAGACCTCAGGTGAGAGGTCCCGAGCACACGTGACTGTCTCAGGCAGCAGAAGTTACCCAAGCCGGCCTCAGGCTTCCTCAGAGGAGATGCAGGAGCCGCCAACGGCCGCGGAGGAGGAGGATGAGGAGGAGGAGGGGTCTGGTGAGGGCACCACAATAAGTCCTGTAAACTTGGCACCTTTCCCGGAGGCAGAGTTCTGGGCCATCCTCACCTCTGTTCCGGGCACCATTCGTAGTGGCTCTCTGTCTGTAGCTTCTGCTCGTCTATGTGGGTGATTATTAAAGCATTCCCATTGCGCAGTTCTGTTTTTAATACAGAATCTGACGCCTCCTATTTGTAACAAATGGGTGTAACTCCCTGCCCATCTTGGAGGTACATGGCCCAGCAGGGCTTTTAAAGTGGGAGCAGGAAAGGCTGCTAAAAAGAAGTGGATTATTGGGTCCCCTGAGAACATCAGCACCCTTCTTCCTGTTAATGGGTTTCTCCCTGGGTCTACAGGGCAGATTCTCAAATCCCCTGGTGACTTCCAGACTGAGCTGAGCTAGGCAGTTATAGGGAAATTAAGATTGCTGCATTGTTCAGAAGGTGAATGAGAGAAGCTATTACCTGTATGCTATATTAAGATACAATGAAGCCTAGGAAATGTTCAGGAATTCAGACAACATTAAAAGATCAGCCTTTTTACTTTCCTAGCTTCAATGAAGGCATGTATGTTGTTTTCTTTCCAGCTTATACATGTGGTCAAAGTGGCTTTTGGGGAAGTGTTTTACCAATATTCCTTAGCTAAATAAACCCTAAGAGAATGTCATTAAGCTTTTCCAGAGAGAGGACATAGATGAATCTGGAAAAGAGCTCTGCCTGATCTCCCTTCCCCCAGTATTAAAGAAGAATTAACTATACCCCAGTGGCCACTGGGAAAGCAGGGCCCCTGGGAACCATGAGTTCATATGGTTACTGTTTACCCCAACGGTTTGCTTTGGCTCAACTTCCTGGACCTTAGAGTTCCTTGTGCTTAGAAGACAGAGTAATTGTGGGATAAAGAGAGAGACCCAGAAACGATGAGTTAACCCGATGTTATCATCCTCATAACATTCATGACTTACCAAGTTTGAAGAAAGGTCATTTATCCTGGTGATTCATGGTTTTCAGTTGTGAAGGCCATCACACTCCCCATGAAATACCAGGCAGAAAAGAGCTAGGCTCGTGTAGTATCTCGAATCCCCTGGCTAATTTCAGACAGCTATGATCAAGGAACTGTGAGACCCACTTTTCTCTATTTCTTTGACATAAACTTTAGAGGAGTCATCAAGTAAAAAGGATTTGTTTAGCATGTAGGTTTGTTTATGGTTTGATTTTGTTTTCTTTTTTAGCAGTTACCATATTAAGCATGTGATAGAATGAAAATGTTTGTTATTTCATATCCACACACTCAAGAAAGGGAAGAAAGGGAAACCAGCTGCATATGGTGCCTCCCTTTGTTATCAGCACCCATGCCCATCTGGGAAACAGGCAGTAGGGCAGAAAGATGACATCTGGCTGGTACTTGTGGTTGAAAGGGTGGGCATTGTGTTGAGTGAGATACCTGCACTACAGCTGACAGGGAAGAGAGGGTGAGTCCTAAAAGTTCAAAGAAGCACCATTAGGTGCCTCTTGGAGAAATTGTACAGAAGGAATAAAGCTTAGCAAGTCAACAAAGAACTTCTGTCAGAGAACAGAGGGAGAAGGACCTATTAGGAGGACTAAAGTCCTGACCACTTCCCTTACCATAAGCAAAGACAAATTTTGTGTTCTCTCCTTATTCAAACCTGCAGCTAATTCATCCCAGCAACTTTATTTGAAGAGAGGCAAGAATATTTGTAGTTGAAACTGTAGAAGGCTAAGGTTGAAGGTATATGATCAAAAAAGAATTATCTGGGTTGCTGAAGGTTATTTAGGAAGGATCTGATCATTTAGATCAGAGTTCTTTTTATTTTCTGGGTAAGATTCATCATTAAAAACTGGTTGCAGAAGGAAACTATAAACAGAGATTTGCCTCTTTTTTCTCTATTAGGAGTAACATTTTTATTCTTAGAAGGTGAAAAGCACATGACTCTCCAGTCATCCTGGAGTCCCCGAGTGGCTCTGTGCCTGCAGTTGTGGAGTCCTAGGTAGACAGATGAGCTTTAGGAGGAGGCCTGGGGCATCCTCCATCTTAGTGTTTGTGTCCAGGGTGGTCTGGTTCTCAATCCTTGGGCTTTTCTGTGGCCAAACAGCACTACCCCAGGAGCTGCCCTCTGCCTGGGAGGACTCTGTAAGGAGACACAAGTGGTATGATGGGAGGAAATATGGAAGATTTGTATATTAGCTACTTGTGTCTAGAGCAGTGTTTTTCAACCTTTTTTATCTCATGGCATACTCGAACCTATAGTTAAACTTCCATTGCACACTTAAATTATGTTGATTAAAAAGGAAACAAAAAATACTTACTGTGCTTTGAACTCTTTTGAAAATAATTAAATTAATCATCTTTAAAAATTATCACAGCCCACCTAAGATCCTCTCACAGCACACAAGTGTGCCATGGCACACCAGTTGAAAATCACTGGTCTAGAGCCTACTGCCCCAGGAGAAAAAGTTTTGAGTAGTGGAAAACTTTACATGTAGTAATATATTTTAATGTATTATTTGAGGCATCATTTGCTGATTTTTATAATCCCATGTCTTTAAAAGGGTGATTCCATGTTATTGTATTGTAAATAATTTAGATGATTAAAATGAATTATTTAAAACATTTTTAAAATACAGTTTTACTTTATTTCAGCGGTATATTTTATGTTTTAATTCATATAGAAAGTATGCTTTGTCAGAAATAATCATCTCATCCTGCGAGTATTCAGTATTTTAGGTATTTTATGTGTGGGGAAGAGCCTATGTGTGGTATTAAGAGTTAAAGTCACCCAGTTAAATCTGTAGTTGGTTAGGGGGATGGACAGTTCAGTTAAATTATCTTGATCCTTAAAAGTAAGAAAGACTTGGAATTAAAGCCAACCCACATCAACAGAGGAAGTTGAAGTTCAGTTAATTTTACTACTCATATACATGGATACTATTACATATGGGGGGAAATATCCTAAAACAAGCTCACGGCTTCTTACCTGGCAGTGGCCCTGCAGTGGAGCTGAGATCCTAAAGTCAGTGTGGAGGGCAAAAATCACACTTGAACAAAATTACCCTTGAAAAATACCCTAAATCGTCTGCACCTAGACCCCAAGAGGCAAAAGCCAAGAATTAACCTTTTGTGTCACTTCCTCATCTGATACCAAGGCCCAAGTTCATGAGCAGCTACTGTGTGAGGGAAGGGAGTACAGCTTGTGGTGGAAAGGAGCCAGGCGGTAAGGCCAGTATTCCTGCAGCTTCTCCTGGAGGCAGGGCCAATTAGAGCAAAGCCACACCAGTCAGTATCCTGTCTTGCATTTAGCCCCACCATAGGCCACAGAAACAGAGTCCAGGAAGGCCTGTGAGAACAAGCTGGCCTGGGGGTTCCATGGCTCTGGAAGGAAAAGTCTGGTACACTCACTTCACAGATCCTTGGGTACAAGGAACTTCTTCCCGTGGTCTCCACTGAGACAGTGATGGTGAATTCCCTTCTGATGGGAACACCTCTTGATCCAGGGGAGTTGGGCGTTCTGGCCAGGGTGGGCCGCCTGCTCACACTCACATGTGCGAGGGAATCCTAAAGAAACCCTTGTGATCTTGCATAGGATGTATGTTTAAACCAGAGCAAAACATCAATTCAGAAGTGGAAAAATGAACAAAGAATGACAGAATTGACTCCTCTAAAACCAACAGCCTAGTCAACCCCGCTTAAAGTTTCCAGAACAAAGCCCACTTGTTGCAAGTGGTTTCTGTATGGCATCCTCACCTCTGAAAACCATGGAGAACCCAGCGTTCCTAGAGGCACCCATATGGGTTTTCAGGCATCTACACATGCCACTTTTCTGATGTGGAGGGGGCTGTAAGGGAGCACACGGTGTCCAGACTTGGGTGAGTTGTACAGCTGCTCTGCCTAGAGAAGCTCGGGAGACGTGCTCTCAAACTAGCTTTGGAATCACCAGCAAGGGAAGGTCCCTGTGCAGCTCAGCCAGGCCAGCTCCCTTTGCTTGTTGGTGTCTGCCTGACAGAGGACATGGGTCTGCCCTTGTTGTCCTGGCAAGGATCCCAAGAAATTTTTGCATTTGCCCTTTTGACATTTTGGACAGTATCCAAAAATAAACCCCTTTTCTCTAGAAGATAACTCAGGGGCACTAGAGAGAATTTCTGACCTTTGCAAGATTCTGTGAAATCGTTCATGTCTTAAATCATATACTTTTTAGATGAAACGGAGAGTAGACAGCTTGGTGTAATGGGAAGAAGTGACTTTTAATTTTGCAGAAACCAAAAATAACTTGTACAGAAACCAAAAAACAGATCTGCTTCAGAATCTCTGTGATAAAAAGCTCCCAAGTTCCTGCTGGCCAAATACCTGATGCCCAAGGGGGTCATGGGTCTCTGTAGAGCTGCAGGGCCAAACAAGGGTTCTCTTAAAGAGATACTTAAGCAGAGATAAACAGTTACCATAAGCTAATGTAAAGCCCGGAAATAAAGTCTTAAAAAATATCATTCTTTACAAATACTTTGTAGGTTAAGATGACTTTTATCTTATTACAAGAAAGCTGCATTGCTACTGAAACTACTCTTGATTCCAATACCCTCTGGAGGAAAATACTTGTTAAAGCGGCATTAATTAACATATTTATATTAATGATGAATCACAGGGCAAACAAAAGCTTTATGGAGCTTTGCCCACATGAACTCATCATAGAATTCCCTACCCCCAGAAATTTTATGGGTAGAGTTATATAATGAAGTAATAGAAGAAAGTCTTCAAAGCCTTTTCTGTGCCTTGATTTTTAGTCTTTTAGAAAGAATTCTGAAGCATTGCTTCTTGCCTCTTTAACGAAAAGAGCTATTTCTTATAGCTTACTGGCAAAGAAATATCTTCCTTCCCCCTTTCCACCCCTCAGTCAAAAAGCAACAAAGGCATTAGAAGCAGGGCATTAAGAAAATACTGATGTTCTTAAGGCTTAGTTCAGGCCATCCTGCCTTGAAGTTGGGTAGACAGTGCCTTTTATATTCAGTAGACTTATCTTTGCTTGGATAGAAAAGGCTGGTCTGCAGGTGCCTCTGTTAGGTGTTGGTTAATGAGTTTGTAACAATTGAAAGGCTGATCCAAATCGTGTGAGGATATCATCATACACAACATGACCAAATTAAGAAAAGGAAAGAAAGGTAGGGACATTTGGTTAATGTTCCACAAGTGGCCATTTCCCATTGAAGAGTGGGCAAAGAATATGGAAGGCTGTCAGTGCATCACAAATACAGGGTCCCATTTTCCAAACTTTTGAAATGCATTTGTAAAATTTTTTTTTACATTTTTAGAAGTTATTTATTTATTTATTTTTGAGACACAATCTCAAGCTGTCACCCTGGGTAGAGTGCCATGGCGGCACAGCTCACAGCAACCTCAAACTTTTGGGCTTAAGCAGTTTTCTTGCCTCAGCCTCCCATGTAGCTGTGACTGCAGGCGCCTGCCACAACACCTAGGTATTTTTTTGTTGGAGTTGTCATTGTTTTAGCTGGCTGGGACTGGGTTTGAACCCACCAGCCTCTATGTATGTGTGCCAGCACCCTATCCACTGAGCTATGGGCACTGCCCTTTAGAAATTATTTATATGAAAATATTTAAAAATATAGGTTGGCTGTGTGACATGACTGGTGTTTATCCGTCCTCAAAGGAGAAGCAGTTGTGCATGGGCGAGTACTGTGCAGCCCATAGAAACAAACCAGATGCAGCTGTATTCTCTGATATCTCGGTGGGCTCATGTGGGAGTTCTTTTAAGGACTAGGTTCTAGAAAGCTTCTGTTGTCCCCAGTACATTACCAGTCTGCCCGTTCGCATGGATGGGAGAAGAAGAACACCATTAGGATTGAATGAAATGGCGGAGTTGGTGTGAACAAAGCTCCTCCAAGTCCCTGGGAACCCCTGTGCCCTGCCAGTGTCCCACCCTTGTCCATGCTCTTTTTGCAATCTCATGATGAAAGCGGTGGGCTTTCCTGCCGATCTCCCCTGGGGGGCTAAGTGATGCACACTCCAGCAGCCACCCTGGCCTATACGGCACAATGTGCAGGGGCAGCCAGGGAGCAAGCCCCGACTTTGCTAGTGACTGGGACCACGTCAGGGCTCCTCCATCACTGGCTCCAGTAGCAGAATCCCAACCACCCTGCTTTCTAGTCAGTCCCAGACATCACAGTCCCCAGGGGAGCACCGGCAGCCAGTGCCACTTTCCACATGCACCTACTCCAGCCAGAAAGCATGTCAGAGTCCTCCCAGAGGGCAGGGACCAGGACTTTCCCCCTGTGAAGTCCTCTGCTGCAGCTAGCAGAAGGAGGTGTGCTTGCATGTGGAATGTTCTCAGTACAAAAAAAGTGTATGCTGGCCTACCAACATAGAAGATCTTGAATAATCAAGGATTAATTAAATTTAAAGCTATCAAATTTTGTACCAGTGTCAGAACTTGGGAGAAGAACAATTAAAAATAATAAAAGACTAGAGTTTCTTACTGGTAAATGCTAATTCGCTCCTAAATAAAATGGTGAAAGTACTTGTCATCAGGAATACTCCAGGCTGTTCTGTGTGCCCATCTCCCCATAACACTCTGAAGCTAGGTTGAGAGAGGAAATAAGAAGTAACGGAGTGTGGGGCGGCGCCTGTGGCTCAAGGAGTAGGGCGCTGGCCCCATATACTGGGGGTGGCGGATTCAAGCCCAGCCCTGGCCAAAACTGCAAAAAAAAAAAGAAGGGAGTGAAAGCAATAAATGTACAAAACCTGTCCTTCTAACCCCCAAAGTAAGCAGCAAGAGATGAACACCTAATACCACCTTCTGCAAAGAACTTCTGGTTTAGATAAAGCAAGGCCTTCAGTGTGTGGTGTGGCCTTGGTGATGTCAGTGGTGAACCCTCATCATGAGCCTGCTCCCTGCCAAGAACAATGTAATTATGTGCCTCTTATGTTTTTCTTATAGCACTTGCTCTCTCCCTGCAGCCAGGGCTTTGGGAATCAGCCTGTTGCTTCTCTGTGACAAGCACGAGAAGCCTCTGGCGAGCCCAGCCTCGAGTGACTCACTGTGTCTATGTTGTGTCCCAAGGAAGGGTGGTGCAGCAGCGGCCCGGCAGTCAGTGGTGACGTGCGGAGAGTTCGTGGGTCCAGGCATCCCGTGGTATTTTGCAGGGCCTGAACCTCTGGCTTTGGCACTTTTGACTCTTGTTGATCTTCCTTGGTCTTCTAAAGTTGTTCATTGCTTCTGGGGAGTGGTGACTTATGAATTTTTAGCAGCCTTTTCCTATCCCCAAAACCCATTTGTATAAGATGGGTTTTGCTTCTGCTGATGCAATTATGTCTCTAAAATGCCCATCTTATTCTACCTGTTGTGATTAAAGATCTAATACGTGAGGTGGGGGAGGAGGGCGTTTGTGACCTTTTGATTTGATGGTCTGGCTATGTGTTTAAATGGGTACGCTTCTGATTTTAAATCCAGCCTTGCCTTGTTTGATTTTTTTTCTCAATGTTATCTCTCTCTCAACTATTTTGTCTTTAATTATTTCTATTTTCTGCTTTTTCCTCCCTTCCTTCCCAAATAACCCCTCATGCCTATTATTTGGGATGCTTGTCTCAGGTTTTCTGTTGCTTTTGTTTCTAGACCTTCTTGCAGTCAGAGAATCGTGATTGTTTGGTTGCCTTTTCTTCATAGCTTATTCCATTTTTCTTTTGCTTGTAGCAATTTCTTAGTTATTGGAATTCCTAAACCACTACATTTATTGGTCAAGAGACAAAGATTCATAAAGGCTATTTTTATGTGTTTTTATTTTCTTTCCCCTTCCTCCCACTTTGCCTGGAGCTCCCTGTGGAGATTTTGGTGTCATGGCCATGGTGCTGGCTGTCCTGCCAAGGGCCACAGGAGCCTCCTTTGCCACAGAGCTGGGCCAGACCGTAATAATCAGGGCAAACCAGTCTTGCCTTGCTCCTCTAGTCACTGTCACCATTTTTGTGCTCTGGATTTGTCCTGCCTGCTTCAAGTTGTTTGTCTCCAGCATTTTTTTTTTTTTTTTGTTTCACCTGGTTCCTGGTTTTCTTTTAAGACACATCAATTGTGTGTGGATCTGTAGGTTGGGGGCACCAACTTATTGTGTTTTGTTTCCCTTTTCCTTTTTGTCAAATCCAAGAGAAAACTTCTCGTGAGGAGCTAGAAGATTCTAGTTCACAGCCTTTTGAATCTGCATGGCCTCTGAATCCTCTTGGCCTCTGATATCCTAATCCATTTTCTCCCAGGAGGTCTCTGGGGGCTGAGCTGCTACAGGGGCAGAGGGGAGGGTGGGGCGGGGTGGGAGAGTCATTCCAGTACTTCACTGTGCATGCTATTTGGTGTAGCATCTTTTTTTTTTCTTTTTTCATTTTTCCCCTGATGCCTGAGTTATGAATGAGGTTGACCTTTACAATCATGATGTCTCCCATAGCCTCCATTACTCATTCCTTTGCCAGCCTTCTGATGCATGGTCCTAATACTTCTGTGACCTACCTCTGATCAGAGTCCCCAGCTGCCTCAATAGCAACTTGGTAGAGCATTAAAAGGAGGTAAATTGAGAATAACTTGTTGCCATCTCATTTTCATTAGAAATCAGATAGCACAGAGATGGCAGGAAAGCAGCCAGGGAATAAGCGGGGGATACCTATGCCGCTGGTTTCACTGTGTGTCAGACCAGACTGGACCCTGGAGCTTTAGCAGCACTCCAGAAAGCCCTGATCGCTGGAACTTTTGCCACATTGTTGTTGAGGCAGCTGAGGTCCCCATCTCCCATCATGACAATCACACATAGGCAGTAGTGGAACCAGCTTCCCTAAGCCCCTTTTTGTGAGAACATAAAAGGGAGCTATGCGCCTTGCCCTGTTTCCAGGTGCCAAGGTCCTCTCCCTGCCTGCACCTCTTCCTTTCCTCCAAGCAGAGTTTTGGTATCCGTTTACCAATGAAATCAAATATAAAGCGACATAAGAAGATAGCAGATTCTGCCCTGAGGAGGGAAACCAAATTTACCCACAAAGACCCTTTAAGCCCCCACTCTCACCAACTGGATCCACTACTGGCCCAAGAATACTGATGAGGAACCTTGTCTGGATTGGGTTGGAAGCTGGAATTCGATGCTCTGCAGACCAGTGCTCAAAATTATAGTTATTTTTGAGGAACCACCTTCAGGCCAGAACATGTGTGTTTCACCTTCCTCGCCCAGATCCAGTCAACAAGGTAGCTCATCACTTCTTGCATCTGTTGAGGGTCATGCTGGATGATTATTTTTGTCATTGTTATACTTAGATGCAAGGAATATGTTTTGTTCCCCTCAATTTAGCACACCACCCTGGGAAGTGCATGTCACAGACCAACTCCACCTTCACCTTCACCACCTGTCGAATCCTGCATCCTTCAGATGAGCTCACTCGGGTCACACCAAGGTAAGGAGCACACACCTGGGGTGGGCAGGGGTGGGGTGATGTTGGGGTGCCCCCTTGCCTGTAAAGCTTAATGTTGAGGAAAGCCAAGTAGAGAGGTTCATTCAAAAACCAACTTTATGTAGCCAGCTTAAGTATCTCATCAGCATTTGCAGTTATTCTGGGTCCCATCTTTCCTTTTGAGTCAAGGCTCTTAGTTGCTCTTTTAGTTGGCAATAGATGGATTAAGGTGGTCTCTGCCTCCTTAACCAGCTGATACTGACACTACTACAGGCCCTATAGCCAAGTCTGTTGGATTTTTGCCTCTAAGTTTATCAACAGAGCATGGAGTTCTTTCCTGGATGGAGTTAACTCAGCCCTGTGGAAGGTTCTTTGCCTCTGGAGTAGGTGCCAGGAACCACACTGCAGCCAAACTGTGATGACTAAAGTGATAAAACTCCAAGACCACGTGCTCAGCACAGTTCATTTCACAGTTCATTGCTCAGGAGGACTTGGATGGTGTGGGTTGGTCTGTTTGGCTTGATTTCAGGCCTTCCCCAGCTCCCAGTGAAAGGGAACATGGTCTCCCCCAACACAGCAGAGTGACCCCCTCAGCCACTCTCTGTGTGATACAGTTAAGCAAGATGCCAGTTAATGGAAGGCAAAACAGAAAGGGAGGGTGGTAAAAAGGGCTAGCTTGAGAGAACAGCCTCCAAGGAGCACCTTAAACTGTAAATGATTCTCCGCAGGTCATGTGAGGAGGACGACGAAGCAGCCATATGCCCTGTTGAGCTGAAAGGAGATGTAGGGCAGAGAGTCTGAGCCCACAGGCGAGGCAGGGGGTGAGCACACTGTCAGCAGGGCCTGCCTGGCAGGGTCACGTGGAAGGAGCTGTGTGCACGCGTGGCCACCACTAACCCGAGGACTTAGCCATGAATGTGTCTCTGTGGTTATGCCTGGCTAACGTGGCCTTTGACAGTCAATACCTTTAACCCGTCTAAACAGCCCCAGTCAAGCTGAGTGCCAGCACTAATAAAGGCCTAACCCGTTCTCCCCAGACCCAGATGGGGATTTGTAAATTTTACCTTTGTCTTCCCCGTCACCGTCCCTGCCCTTGGAGAACGTGGTTTCCCCCTCCTGTGGCTTTATGTTTGGAAGAGATTTCTTTTTTTTTTGCAGTTTTTGGCCGAGGCTGGGTTTGAACCTACCACCTCCGGTGTATGGGGCCGGTGCCCTACTCCTTGAGCCACAGGCACCACCCATGGGAAGAGATTGTTTTTAAAACCATGGGACAAAGCTTCCCCCTGTGGGAGGCTGGTGTCCTGGGTAATGAGATGGCACTCTTGTGACCACAGCCATAGGACCCGAGACCACACTCACATCTTCATACAGCCATATCAAGGGCACAATAAGCCAAGGAAGTCAGTAGCAAAAGGGGGCTTTTTTGGCCTGATTTGGAAAAAAATGTCTACTTGAAACAAAAGTAAAAATCTCCCAGGAATGGCCATGATTTAATAAAAAAATTGTTAAGAGAAAAAGAAAAATTTTAAGTCTAGAACATTTTGCCCTCTATATGTCAATATTTATACAATTCCACCTGTGCCTTTTAAAAAATCCACATTTTTAACCTTAGGAATCTGCTTTGGTTTCTAATCTCATGCTTCTCTGAGTGCTGTCAACCTGCCAGCATCCCCACTCCTGAGCTTGTCTGAAATGGATCTGTTCTGTGGTCCCTACCCTGTAATGACTGGCCAGTGGTGAGGTCAGCTGAGTGCAGAGCCCAATGGTACCTCTGGCTTATACTTTCTTTTGAACTGTCTTCCCTATAAGAGGTCACCCCTGCTCCAGGATGGGCCCTCTACCTTCCCTTTCCCCCACTGCTGCTCCAGGTTGGGCCCTCTACCTTCCCTTTCCCCGATTGCTGCTCCAGGATGGGCCCTCAACCTTCCCTTTATCCCACTTGGTGCTTTATCCAAAGCCTCTGGGATGCTGCCAGTCTAGGGAGAGAGGTGCTGGTCCAGCTCCTGGGGACCACCCAGTTGACTTGCTCCAACGGGTGCTGGGCAGCCCCAGCCAAATCCCCAGCCAGCATCAGGGTGGGTCCCATAAGACTGTTGGATGTATTTGCGTCTTTGCCCCTGGGATGCTCATTTAGAAACAGGGCAGGTTGTCTGGCCTATTTGGCCTCCCCCATCCCCATAGTAGCTATTAAAGGAGACTTTTCCCTGTTTGTTCAGCAAACAGCAATATGTTTACCTCTACTGCCCTTCTAGTGAATTTTTCTGTCTTTTTGGCCTTTGAAGCTGGATCCCAGCTGTTGGGACCTAGTGGGTCCTCAGTCAGCACCAATAGTGACTGGACAGCTCTCTCTGCCTTCCTTTAGTGACCCAGGTCTCACACACTTCAGCAGGCCTTGGTCTAGGTGGCACTGTAGATAGGGATCTGCTGGCACACCACATGCCCTCCCGTGACCCCGTAACTCCATGGGCAAGATGGATTTGGATGAGTGTGTGAAGAGGATCAGGGCAGCACAGCACAGAGGAAGTGGCACTGTGCCGGGAGTCAGGGGGACGCTGATTCCATGGCCCCCCACACTGTGGCCTTTTGGCCATTCCTAGAACAAGGAATATCTTAAATCCCTTAGTCCTGGTTGGTGTCTGGCCTCAGGGAGAAGTAGGTGTTAGGAATTTAGGAAACTTTGTTGGGAAAGACTTCTTTGCTGAAAGGTTTCTCTCCCTATTCTCTGATAGCCTTGGGGTTATTCGGACTTGCTTTTGAATTTGGGTCTGTCCACTTACTAGCCAGGTGTATCACTGAGGAAACCAACTAAGCTTTGAATCTGTTTCTCCGTCTGCAAAGGGAATAATTATACCCACCTTCCAGGGATGTGTGAGGGGGACCATGTAGCTTTCTGTTATCTTAAACCACGTCCCCGTTTAAGGGAATCCAAGGCCTCCCTGAGTGAAAGGGAGGAGCAGACAGAAGCGTCTGTGGGGACCTCAGCTGGGAGTGTCCCCTCATTTTGTCCCAGGCCCACCCTGTATCCCCTGTAGGAGACTGGCCACTGACTCTTTCTATGGTGTTTGTGGGCATTTCTGATGAATAATCTTTGTGTCTTCTTTTTAGCCTTAACTCAGCCCCAACTCCTGCTTGTGGCAGTGCTAGCCACTTGAAATCCACACCGGTGGCTACACCGTGCACTCCACGGAGACTGAGCCTGGCTGAATCCTTCACTAACATCCGTGAGTCCACGACCACCATGAGCACCTCCCTGGGGCTCGTGTGGCTGTTGAAGGAGCGGGGCATTTCTGCGGCTGTTTATGACCCCCAGAGCTGGGACAGGGCCGGCCGGGGCTCCCTCCTGCACTCCTACGCTCCCAGGATGGCTGTGATCCCCTCCACCCCGCCAAACTCGCCTATGCAGACGCCCACGTCCTCCCCGCCCTCCTTTGAGTTCAAGTGCACAAGTCCTCCCTATGACAACTTCCTGGCTTCCAAGCCGGCAAGCTCCATCCTGAGGGAGGTGAGGGAGAAGAAGAACGTCCGCAGCAGTGAGAGCCAGACAGACGTGTCTGTCTCCAACCTCAACCTCGTGGACAAAGTCAGACGGTTTGGGGTGGCCAAAGTGATGAACTCAGGACGACCCCATGTCCCCACATTGACTGAGGAGCCAGGATCTCTCCTCTGTGGGCCCCCGGGGCCTGCACAAGCCCTTGTCCCTGGAGGCCTGGTACCCGAGAGCCTGCCTCTCGGATGCCCCACGGTGACCAGTGCCATCGGCGGGCTGCAGCTCAGCAGTGGCATCCGACGGAATCGCAGCTTCCCCACCATGGTGGGATCCAGCATGCAGATGAAAGCCCCCGTGACACTCACCTCAGGCATCTTGATGGGTGCTAAGCTCCCCAAACAAACTAGCTTACGGTGAGGATGGGGGGGGGCTTGTTGCCCTAGAGGAGACCAACGCTCTCCCGTCCTGCACCCCACCCCTTCTCTTCCCCTCCAGTGCACTGTCTCCCTCTTCTTTCCTCTGTCCATCCCCTCCTGAACTACACAAATCAACCTCGTGCCTAATGGAGGAAGAGTGAAAACTCTGTAAAATGTGTATATAGGACTTGGGGGCCTCATTTCTGCCCTGCTCTTTCTTCAGATCCCACAGGAAGTGCCCCTGTGCTGGCATCACTGTCATGAGGACTTTGCCCCTGCTCACCTGGGGGAAGGGGTGTCCTTTTCTTTTTTCTTTTGAGAAGCACTGAAACTCCCAAGTGTGTTCTTATCCCATGGATAGGAAACCGGTGAATCCCGTGGTTGACCACCTGTGTCACACACGATGAGCTGTCAGGGCTCAGGTCATAACACGTCTGGGTGTCGCCCAACACCCTGTCTCACCCACCCTGTGAGAGCATAAGGAGCCTCCATCCTCAGCCACCTGCAGCTGATGTAGCGTTCATATCGGAGAGCTTTTTTCTTTATGGGTGGCCCTGCTTCTTCAAG
Source organism: Perodicticus potto (assembly GCA_963574655.1). Lineage (NCBI taxonomy): Eukaryota > Metazoa > Chordata > Mammalia > Primates > Lorisidae > Perodicticus > Perodicticus potto. The sequence continues at coordinate 5,334 of CAUYRH010011905.1, read as the reverse complement.
ACCTTCACTACTCTGCCTCAACGGACAGTCATTTCTTTTGTGAGGTGTGACCTTTTCTTTTCATGCCTTCAATTTGAAGTCATCTTGTCTTCTATAATCAGCTGTCAGGCCACGTGTCTGACCTGAAAGAGAATGTATTTACACTCCTGCTGCGTTTGTTCAGCAGCCCCTCCATGTTCTGTGTAATTTGTTTTATTTTTCCATTTTTTTATATGCAGGGAATGGTACTGGTAGTGTATGTTTTCTATGTGGTTCTATGACACCGAAATATAAATTTCAAACACACTACGCTGCTCATGAGATATAGCAACTTACTTCTGGGACTCAGTGTCACAACCAAATTAGGACCAGACCCAAGACAACTTTAACAATAGGATTAAAAGGAAAGAGCATAGGGGAAAAGCTTATTAGATTTGTCAATAGTAAAAGTAAAGGGGAAGAACTACAACCAGATGGAATATTCGACTGGTTCCAGGGAGAAATAAGATCTGGCGTCTGCTGGCTCCCGCCCTGTCTCTGGAACTCAGGGACAGTCCGTGTGCTTTTGCTGCACAGTCTTTTGTGGCAGCCAGTGACTGCCCACATGTCGCCCTCTGGTTTCAGAACAGTGAATGGTCACAAGGGTCACAACAATATTTTTAATCCCCCCCCCCAAAGCCTTTTATCTCCTTGTACTACTTTTTATCCTTAGGAAAAGACAGAGGTGCTTGCGAAAAGAACCATAAACAAGGGAGCCTGGTCCTGTTGCTGTCACCGATTAAGTTTTAAACTCTTATTTATTGTTTGTGTGTGCTGTATTTTAAACATCCTCTCTCCTTCCAGCTCCAGACATAGTGTGTCTGTGGCATTCCAATCCAAGCGGTTAATTTATTTATTCTAATCTGAGGACTGCACTTTACATCCTGGTGTTCCATGACCACTTGTTCCAGACATTTCATAGAAGGAAAACATCCTGTGTAACTGAAATTGTCACTGTGTCCTCCTCCCAGTGGAGGGTAACTCTGTGTCCACCAAGGGTACTGTGAGAAAGTCCCCAAGGAGCAGGCTTCAGTCCCATGATTTCAAACCTATTTATTCTCTGAACACAAGAGTGTTGGTTAATTATGTTCTCGATTCTCCTTGCTGTTGTATGTGTGCACTCACTGCGAGTAACTTGTATCTTTTTATTTGAACGGATTTCAGAACAGTAGGTAGAATAACAAAGGAATAGGAAAACTATGGACTGAATGGACCACTTTATGTCTTCAGAGAGAGGAGCCACTTATCACCAGAAATACCATGTAAAAATCAGCAATTCGGAGGTTGCCATATTTAGTATAGGAAATAAATGACCAACCTGTGCAACCACTACCAAAAGTGTGTTGTAATGCATCAAAAATCAACAATAAAATTTTATTCACTAATGAATACGTATCAATAAAATAAGTTCAAATGATGGAAACCACACTGGTATTCTGATTTGTATTTTTATAAACAATTTATATGTACTTTATATACAATGATATGCCTTTTTCTTTTGACATAATACCATGCCTTAGACAACTTTCCGATCGGAACCTGAAGATCTCCCTCACTTTTCAGCACTGTGTGTTTCAGGCCACCGGGCCAAGAGCAGAGAAGATCCATGCATGGTTCTCCATGCTCCTTTCTTTTGGTAGGTTACGCCAGGAATCCTCATATGGAAGTGGAGTCTCTGAGTGTGTGGACTTGATCTCCCTGCCAATCTGTATTTGATGTAATCTGAAGGAGAAATAAGCATTTGTTGGTAAGCTGGTGAGGTTTTTGAGAATCCCTGGGAGTAGGGCCCAGGTACCTGTGCTTTAGCAAGCTCTCCTAGTGATTCTAGTGGGTACTACAATTTGAGAATTGCAGCCAGTGACCAGGTGGAGATTGGGTGGGAGTTCTGCCGTGGAAGGGGTAGGTTTCCCTTCCCAGCCTTTCCTTGTGTCAGGAGCTCTGAAAAACCCAGTTAGCTACAGCCCACCTTGTTCGAAGGGAAGAGAGAAAGAGTGGGCAGTCTTATTTGCCCAACTGGGGCAGGGGAGGCTTCGAGGCAAGGTAACCCTGGATCTGGGCTTCAAGGAAGGGCAGGATTTGCCTGGTCGGGAAGGCATTCCAAGCAGAGGGCAAAGTTGTGGAGGAGGAATGAAAAAATGATCCTAGAGTCTCTTTTCTCTTCCTTCCCCCACGTGTCTCGTGTCTCTCTCTCTCCCTCCCTCCCTCCCTTCTCTCCCTTCTCTCTTTCTCCTCTCTTCCCCTGTTTCTCTCTCTCTCCTTCCCCTTAATGCTGCTCTGCAGCTTCCCTGCTAATAAAGACCTTTCGTACAAAAAAAAAAGAAAAAATGATCCTAGAATGCATTCCTTTAAGCTCTTCCTCATAGTAGAATGGTAAGTGATAAATATAAAAGGGACAATAGAACTAGAAAAAAACACCAGTTTGCAACTGTAACACTAATAATAACTAATTCAGACCACAAAGGATGCTAAGAGGATTCAATATGAATTTGTCAGGTAGCAGAATGTTCACCCACATTGTTAGCCCCCCACAGAAGGCTTATTAATTTACAAAGGGGGGAAGTTACCCTTGTGGTAGACAACCCCGTGGCAATGCCACTTCAAAAAAGTCATGAAATTTAATTTAATTTGCCCGAAATGGGCAAACTGATTACACACCAGGGGTGTGATGCAGGAAGGACACACATGTGCTGTTCCTGCTACAAATGTATGGCCTGAATCATGAGGTTGACACATTGAGGGAAATTTAATGAAACAAAGCTACCTGTCCCCTTAAAAAGAAAGTCAGCGTCATGAAAGACTGAGGAGCTGTTCGGGACTAAGGGAGGATAAAGAGGCAAGACAACTAAAGCAATTCATGATTTCAATTGGACAGTGGACTAGAAAAGAGGCTATAAAAGACAATACTGGAAGAACTGGGAAAATGTGAATATAGAACTTTTTTTTAAATTTTTTGAGACAGTCTCACTCTGTCACCCTGGGTAGAGTGCCGTGGCCTAGCCCATAGCAACTTCAAGCTATGAGGTTGGGCTCAAGCAAACCTCTTTGCCTCAGCCACCTGAGTAGCTGGGACTTCCCAGCATGCCCGCCACCATGCCTGACTAAGTTTTCTATTTTTAGTAGAGATGAGATCTTGCTCTTGCTCAGGTTGGTCTCAAATTCCTGAGCTCAAGCCATCCTCCCACTTTCGCCCCACAGAGTACTAGGTGAGCCACTGCACCTAGCCAGAGCATATGGTTTTAAATTGTATTGATAGGAAATTTCCTGAATTCAATAGTTTAGATATGTAAGAGCATGTCCTTCTGTTCACTACCAGGTTCACTGCTTGCTGTTCAGGGGAACCAGTAGACTGAGACCACAGGGGTTGCAGCAGAGAAAGCTTAATGTCACAGGCAGCATGTGAAGAGAGGGGAAGAAATTCTCAAATCTGCCTCCCTGAAAATTTGGGATAAAGAGTTTTTCAAGGTAGTTTGGTGGACAGACGGTTAGACAATTGGGTCTGCTGATTGGCTGAGTTTGGGGTGAAATCATAGGGGCATAGAATTGTCTCTTTATGAATGAGTGCCTGAGTTGGAGTTGCAAGACCACTTGAGTCAGTTCCTTGGTATGGGCCACTGATCTTGGTGGGTCAGCCACTCCACCTGAATCCAAGCCTTAGGTTTCACAGGGTGATGTTACCTATAGGAGCAATGAAGAAAGCTAGGAATCTTCACGACCATCAGCTGTATGACCCCTGAGCAGTGAGCAATTCCAGGAAAGCAAGCTAGGGAACAATGGCTGATTTCTCCTGCCACACTTCCCACTTTGTGGCCATTTATTTATTTTATAAAGGGCAACTTAACTATTTCCTAGAGATATCTGCTAAAGGGTTAAGATAAAGGGGATTGATGTCTGCAAATTATTTACAAGGTGTGAACTAAAATAAAATCTTAAGGCTCCCCGTAAGTGGCAGACTGGACCTTGTCTTGGCCCAGAGGCTCCCTAAAACTGAGTTGCTAGCCATGAGAGAGGAGATGAGACATGCCTCCTCCCTTCTTAGAGATGTCCTTTATGACTCACTAACAGGCCTAAGGCTATGCAAGACCTACCTGCAAGTCCTCAACATACACCACAAACTATTTGAGTCTGGTACTTTGTCTCTAATTAAGAGACCCTTTATCTTAAGCATTCTTTTTCACTGACTCCAGGTCTTTTAGACAAAGCCTAACTCTTTCAGCTGATTGTCAGCTAAAGAATCTTTAAAACACGCCTATCACCTATAAGCCCCTCCTCCACTTACAGATGTCCCACTTTTTGGGGCCAGAACAAGGTATGTTTTCCACATACTGATTTATGACCTCACCTGTAATTCCTTTCTCCCTCAAATGCATAAAACCAAACTGTAAACCCCACCACTGCAACTCCACATGCTCAAGGCTTCTTGGGGGTGGCTCTGGCTCATGGTCCTCAAATTTGGGTCAGAATAAACCTCCTTAAATTAGTTTACTGAGTATGGCTTCTTTTCCATTGACAAAAGTTTTTAGAGAAAGCAAAGAATAGATTTTGGGGCAGCGAGCAGTGTAAGCTTCACAAGGACAGCATGGGTCCACTTCCTTGGGATCACTTGGCTGTTCAAGCGGTTGTCAGCTTAAGAGAGGAGATGGCTGAAGTCAAGAAAATATTAACTCAGTGTTACCGGGTCATTGAGAAACGCTATTGAAAGCCTCCTAGCAATAAATATCCTCCAGTTTTACAAGGACACGCTAACAAACTCATGGACCCCGGCACATGTCATAAGTTGGGGAAGAGGCTATGCTTATATTTCTCCAGGAAATACTAAACTTTGGGTACCAGATAAAAACTTAAAACTCCAACATGGCTCCCTGGACACACACCCAGAAATTGGAGAAACAAATGATGTCCTGCTTGAACAGACTAAAACTGACAGTGATGTGGAAGGAGAGACGATCACTACTTCTTTGGACAAAGGAAGCCACCCCAATGAGTTGGGGTCAGGTGGAGAAGTCATGGATTGGGGACCTATGACTTACTTAAGATCAGACATGGAACCAGCTTTGTCTTTAAAAATTTTATATAATGAGAGTAAAGTGTCAGCTTCAGCTTCTGAGTGTATTTCATGGATGAACGGAGTGTTTCCCCCCTGTTACCTGGAACTGCCACATATTCTAAAACAAGTGCATTTGTGGAAAATTGCTGCAGCTTTACAACCTTTCAAGTCTTGGACTGGAGGATTATTTTTCCATAATAACCTCCAAGAATATGAAATGAAGTTTGTGGTAAATGACACCAAGTACATTCAAGCCTGTTTACAACTTCCTT